>BJBW01005028.1:41162-71015 GCA_004320125.1 Scolopax mira
TCCAGGCTGAACCCCCCCAACTCTCTCAGCCCCCCCTCCCAGCAGAGGGACTCCAGCCCTCCCAGCATCTCCGTGGCTTCATCTGGCCCCGCTCCACCAGCTCCATATCTTTCTGTGCTCTGGCCAGTTTATTTAATCCCTGTGTGTGTAAGAAAGTGTCAGTTTTGAGGTTTTAATTCGCCCGTTTGTCCTTAAGAGAGGAATTCTTGATTGTACTTGATCCCTTTTCATACGTAAACACCTGACATGAAGTGATCCCAACACTTTAACTTTGTCCAAGAGCAAGTTGCAGGAAATCCTGTGTTCCTCCTGGGCAGTCTGGGGTTTGGCCTCTTGATTAAAGGTTTCCTGTTGGATAAATAGCTCTTGCTTTTATTTTCTGCACAGTTCTCTGGTGCTTTTTTGCCCCTGTTCTGCAATGGTAGGGCTTTGCCCCTCAAAGTTTCCTGGATGGTCTTTAGGTGGAGCCTTTGAAAGATGGAGAATAAAGTTGACTTAAGTTGGGCTGGGGGCCTGTAAAAATCATTAAGTATCGAGATGTTAACAGCGTGGAACATTTGATGTCCACATGCAGTTGCCTTCTAAGCAAGCTTGCTTTTTAAATTTTGAGGGTTTTGTCAGCTAAAAACATTTGCCTGTTGAATGATGATACCAGTGAAGTGGGTGCCCTATGTGAAGTGGGCTGTGGGCATCCTGGGCTGAGTTATGGCCCAGAAAGTTAATGTTCTCCCCAAAACTGTAGATTGAGTGAGACTGAGGTTTACCCAAATTCCCTTCAAATCTTTCTCTCTATATATCTTGACTAAATTGTGGTTAGTCCAAAAAAACCCACTTTTTCTGGTCTTCCAAAAGTTTAAGCAGGTGTGCTCAAGAAAATGGTATTTCATGGCCCAGTAGAACATGACGTTTCATCCTGTATTTCAGTGAAATTTTTATTTTCTCTCCAAGTACTTCAAAAGTGCTTTGAAACTTTGTAGTTGGGCAACTGGTCTTTAAACATCGGTTTGGTTTTCAGTTTAGGAGAGTAGATGGTCTTTATGGAAATGGGGCAGATTTGCACGTTTGGCATCATCAGCCTTACGGGACGAGGGGTGGATCAGAAACGCAGTATTCAATTTTTACCATTTCTGGTCTGTAAGTTGGGTTTCCAGTTGACCTTCAGTACACCACTGATCTCCTCCGGTGAGAGGAAGAGGAGGAGGATGAAACAATCAGCTGTAGAGTGGTGGTGGTGTTACTGCCGTAGATTTGCCATGCTGAGAAGTTGCAAGTGCTCTCATTTTGATCTTTTTTTTTTTAATTTGGTTTCCTGTGCAGCTCCAGACACTGATCCAGGAAACGGACCCCGGCGCGGATTACCGCATCGACCGGGCGTTGAACGAGGCCTGTGAGTCGGTGATACAGACGGCCTGCAAGCACATACGCTCCGGGGACCCCATGTAGGTACCTCAGGCTTAAGATTGGCCTTTGATTCTGGTGGGCATCTCTGAAGATTGGCTGGGATAGATGATGAAGATGCTAAAAAACCCGTCCAGAAGAAACGACGGGCTCCAGCCTAGTGATTCATCCAGGCTTGGAGGTGTCAACCAAACTCCCTCTTTGTTCTTGCTGTACAAGCAGACTGGTGTTTTTATAGCAGGGCAGGTTTAGCACTGGTGGAGGATGTAGTTATCTCAGGCCCTTTAGATTGCATTTATAACATTTGATGTGCTAATTTCTCTGATGACCTAAGTCTTTAGCAATATCACTAAGAAAAGTAACACCCTTGAAAGGTCTGGTTAAGCAAACTAGAGACAAATGTCTTTATCTTCAGGTCTGATACGGTGTCTCCTGAGCCAGGTTTTATATAAAAGTTTCCTAATGATTTTGTCATTTATCAGACTTGCTGAGATAGCTGAAACAAAGGGATTTTAGAGGGTAAAAGTGTGGTGTACAGTTGGTTTAGATGCAATCTTGAAGGGAGAGAAGAGATCTTTGCTGTGTTTGACCATCTTATCTGCAGTTCATTGGAAAGGCTGATTTAGCAACACCCAATGTTACAGGGAAGCTCAGTGTGATAACAGTTTGTTGCCTGACCACCTTCTTGTGTTTGCAGGATCCTGTCCTGCCTGATGGAGCACTTGTACACCGAGAAGATGGTAGAGGACTGTGAGCACAGGCTTCTGGAGCTCCAGTATTTCATCTCCCGTGATTGGAAGTGAGTCTTGTCTTGTAAAACAAGATGTGTCCTCTCTTGGTGCTTGTGTTGAGTTAGCAGCTCCTGGTAAAACAAAATCACTTATGTTTGTCGGAAAGAGGACTTCTGAGGTGCCAGGTCTGCAGGGGGTTGATGTCTACAGAACAGCAGAAGCAAAAGCAGCTTAGAAAAAGTATGTGTGATGTCTGCTTGAATCAGGCAGCCTTAAAAAGAATCTTGAGTTAGAGCTCTGAAATTCAACGTGTCTTTAATTACAGAGCCCCTTGTTGCTGCCTGGGTTAAGATGAGGAGAGTATCAATTTGTTAAACATGGCCAGGGAGGAAAAAAAAAAAAATAAGTGTTTTGGCTTTTCTTCTGAAGAAGATTGAGAAGTGTGGAATTAGTGTATCAAATGGGGTTGCTGCAAAAAATGGAATGATTGTTCTCAGTGACCACAAGTAGTGTAAGGCAAGAAGTTGTGGGCTTTGATTCCTGCAAAGGGGATTCAAATCAGACATTAAGAAAATCTGCCTCATAGCTGTATCTATGGGCAGCTTTGTGAACCTTCTGCTGTTAAAATACATGGGGCTTCATGAACCAGAATGTTTAGGGTTTTGTGGCTGTTTATTTAGTCATGTCTGTAACTGTCTCCATAGGTAGACAAGAATACTTGTCTTTTTTTTTTTTTCCTTCTCTTCCTGTTTCACTTCATTTCTGGTTCTGCTGCCAGTGCTGTGTTTCCAGCAGGTAGTTCATGGCTTGAGCCAAACTTAAGTGATGGGAAGAAGGAAAACTGAGTATTTGCTTTTTGCTGGGAGTAAAGATAATTCATATTGCAGGCTGGGCAGCATGAGCTCATCTTTCTTGTTTAACCACTGCTTCCTAGAACTGGCTTCTAAAAACTGTTGTATTAACTGTGTGCCAGGCACAGATGCACTCAGTAGTTTTCTTACTACTTTTATCATTATCTATATAACTGTGTCCCCTGATACCACTTGGTGCTTGCCTTCTGAAGTGGTGTAGAAACCTGAAGTTTCTGTTTTGGGAAGTTGACAATATCTCACTGAACTTTAATATAATTAGTCGTCATCTTAAGATACCTGCCCTTGCAGTTTTCTTGTATGCAAAAGGGAGAAACGCTGAGTCTTCAGTTAGCTCAAATCCAGAGCAGACAATAATTTATCTGAGATTTTTATGAAACTGGCATTTCAAAATGGCAGCAGTACAAAGTACACGTAAGGTATTATAACAAGCAAAGCGTGGTGTGTACCTGCCTTTCTGCTGCTTCAGGCCATCAAGGAGTTGATTTCTTTTCCCGTGCGTCAGCATTTGGCTGGTTTGCAGAAGAGAATGAGAGATTTCATCTGTAACTAAAGATGTTCCTGGATTTTTGTGAGATTGGGGAGTTGATTCCGGATTGAGCGACGGGCATTTCCCCACCTGTGGGTTCAGTTGGTCGGACACCGCCGCTAAACGATGTGGTGGTGTGTGAAATCTGAAGTGGCTTTTTCCACCTCCAAAGCGTTTCAGAACCTGAAAAAAAAAAACTGGTTGAAGGTTTAAAGAAAGTGCTAGTGATAACTCTTCTGTTTGCAGGTTGGATACTGTCCTTTACCGCAAGTGTCAGGGCGATGCCTCCCGTCTCTGCCATACCCACGGCTGGAATGAGACCAGTGAGCTGATGCCCCCGGGGGCTGTCTTCTCCTGCCTCTACAGGCATGCCTACCGCACAGAGGAGCAGGGCAGGAGGGTGAGTGCCACTTAATACACTCATTTGGAAGTTGGACACACTCTGCTAAAACCCCAAGAACTTGCAAAAGCCTTTTCCACAGGCGGTACTTGCACCGCTTTGGGTACAAACTCCACCTCAAATGCACCTGGGATTGCTGTGGGAAGGCAAAAGAGCCACATCAAGATGTGACAACTACCCACAGGGCTGGAACTGTGTGCTGACAATAGCTTGTGTACACCTATTTAGACACAGGGCAAGTCCTGCCCCTTGTCTTCCCAAAGAGGAATGTGATTCCCTGCAAATAGCTAGCATAGCTGGAGAATTGGTTTTATGCAAAAAGGAGTTCCAAGCCCAGCTTTCCTGGGCTGTTTCTAATTAAGTTTTGAGCCGAGTAGAATTTCAGATTATACTCCCATCAAGTTCTTCTTAGTGATATAAAGCATCCTTTCATTTCTTTGGAACGTACTGTCCCAGTAAATGTGCTTATGCTGCCTTTAGAGAAGACATTAGGGATGTGACTTGCTGCCCTGCAATGGGGAGATCCACCATAATTGCTTTTTTGTTTTGTTTTGTTTAGAGCTACTCTTTCCAAGTTTGCTGCCCTCTTGTGCCTTTATCAAAGCAGCTGGGTACTTGGTTCTATTTCTTTTGTCACTGTAGTGTGTGCCACTCCTAGGAGTTGGTAGTTTTACACAATGGTCTGGCTTAAAAAATTAATTTCTACAGCTTGATTTAAAAGATCTATTGTGGCAGAGGTCAAGTATCGATTTAAATTATCTCTCTTTTAGGAATAATTCATTTAATGCAGTTTCTTAGTCTGCTGAGTTGAGGCTTCTTAATTCCATTTTATATTAGTGCTGACCAAAGAAATCAATAGCCACCCTGCAAATAATCTATCAGAGAGAGAAAAGGCTTTTAAATGTACTTTTCTGGTGGAAAGTGGGCTAAGGGAGCAGCTGTCGTTTTGAAATTTAGTGTTAGAAAGCAAACTCTTCAGGGTTTAGATCTGGACTTTTTTCCAGTGCTGCCCAGGAAATGCTTGGTGACTCTCGATGCTTTGGATTTTTAACTGTATGATGTTTTAAGCTTTGACTGGTGCATTTTAGGTCTGACGAGCCCCATATCAGTATCCCTTGGTTTTCTATAGTTTGTTCCTTCCTCGGTTTTGGCAAACGCTGTCTCTGATGTTCTGCAGTGGGGGTTGCTGAGAAGAAATTACAGCCATTTATGGACTATATTGCCTTGTTCTGGGCTTCCCCTTTTGGTGTTGAGGGCATGAGCTGGTTTGACTCACTTGAAAAGCGACGTGAAGGTTTAAGAATGCAAGACTAGTGGAATGCAAGGAGCATCCTTCCCGACTACATGACGAAGCTCCAAACTTTTTTTTTGGAGCTGGGTTGCTTGTGGGAGCCCCAGCAGGTTTGTGCTGAGCAGTGCAGGGCTGCTTCTGTGCTTTCTGAGATTGCTGGTGGCATTTGTGGTCATCTAAAAACATCATCTTTGCATCCCCCCCATCTCCTAAAGGCTTTTTGCCCTGTTTGCAGCTATCGCGAGAGTGCCGAGCAGAGGTGCAGAGGATCCTCCACCAACGTGCCATGGATGTGAAGCTGGACCCAGCCCTCCAGGACAAGTGCATGATTGATTTGGGGAAGTGGTGCAGTGAAAAAACAGAGACAGGGCAGGTACTGTGAGCAGGAGCTCCGGACCAAGAAGTGGGAGGGTGGGACGGGCAACAAAAGGGCACCTTGGTTTAAGTTGTCTCTTTATATCTGAGAATATATTAAAAATATGCAGAGTTTGAAACAATCTGTGCTAGACTGAGAGATGGAGGTGGTACAAAGAAGCTTTGTAGGGTTCAGTAGGTTCAAATGTGTAGTAGGATGAGAAGGGGGAAGGGAGTAGTTCACAAGAAGGACACTAATGAAACAACCCCAACTTACCCTGACTCTTATTTGGAATATTCTGTTACAAGCTTGACATTTCCCACATAAACTTAATCCCATTTCCATTTGGCAAATACTGACGTGCTTCCTGTGTTTATAAAGAACTGAACTAACATCTGCTGCTCCTTAACAAAATTTCAACACTACTTTTGTGTTAAATGGCTCTGCCCTCATGGAGCTGTCAGGGTGGAGCCATTTGACAGCAGATGCAGTAGAGCATACGCCCATGTCTTTTTCAAGTTTCATAGGTTGTAGTTTGGCTAATTAACCACTCATTAAGGTTATGCAAAGGGCAAATTACATGTGATATTCCAGAAGTGGAAGCACATCATGCAGCTTTTGAGAACAAGTGGTAACTTCCTAAACCAACATCCTTAATCGCTGCTTCATATGTGTGTTCTGGGAGTGCCAGTAGAGGATGGGGATTAAATGAGGTTTAGGACTTTACAAAGAGGGCACTTTCACTTGCATTAATAATACTTGGAGCCCGTATCTTCAAATTGGGTTCTTGGTTTGCACGCTAAAATGTCTGGTTTTGTAGGAGCTGGAATGCCTTCAGGACCATCTGGATGATTTGGTGTCTGATTGCAGAGACATCGTGGGAAACCTCACTGAGCTGGAGTCTGAGGTGAGCCCTTGGCAGCCTGGGCTAAAGGCAAGAGGTGGAGCATGACTAGTTAAGCACTAGAGGTGTACCTTTAGTACAAGTCAAGATACATCAGGGGACTTTTTTTTTAAGTTTTTTGGGGTCTTGCTTGCAAGTAGTTTTGAGTACACATTGCATCTTCCCTCCCACTGCTTGCAGGAAGTAGCTGCCAGGTGCATCATTAGAGGTTTTCAGGGAGGTCAGCAGCTTTACTTCTTTTCTGAAGCTGCGTATTTAACTGTCTTGCCCCAAACTATTCCCCATACCTCCTAAAATTGACATTGTGCCCTAGGGAAAGCTTCATTCCAGTGGTTATGAAATGGTTTGTTCAGAACTATAGTTGATCTTGAACTCCTGCCTAGGAGCACAGTGATCTCTAGTGCTCCAGCATCCAAATCAAAGAGGCTTGGCTGAAATATCCAAGCAGTGAGTTTCTTTGGAGGCCAGGCTCTTTCCTTAAACTGTAAGGCTTTTATTTTCATCTTCCCAAATCTTGTAAACTGGATTGAGTTTAACTTATTACCACAGGTGGTTTGTGGTTTGTTTTTTTTCAGAGCCTTTTTTTTTTGTCCCTTCACTGTGAAAATGACATATTGCATGTTTTCTGCAGGACATTCAAATTGAAGCTTTGCTGATGAGAGCGTGTGAGCCCATTA
Organism: Scolopax mira; assembly: GCA_004320125.1. NCBI lineage: Eukaryota > Metazoa > Chordata > Aves > Charadriiformes > Scolopacidae > Scolopax > Scolopax mira. Next base: position 48,317 of record BJBW01005028.1, read on the forward strand.
TCCAGACCTTCTGTCATGTGAGTGCTCCCTAATCACCTGAATATCCCTGGGGGGGGCAGAAAAAACACTGTGTGGGAAAGGTTAGAGGTTTTTAGTATTAATTCTTGGTGTGCTTGTTATGCTTCAAAAGTAAAATCAGACATAAGCAGAGAGTGGGACTGTAAGTTCTGTTATTTCCTGGTCACAGTGGGCTACAGGAGGATAAAAATCATGAGTTGTAAGACTGGCTGATTTTTTTTTTTAAAACCTTTCATCTCTTTTTCAGGAGGTTGCAGATAACCAGATTGATTCTGGGGACCTGATGGAGTGTCTAATACAGAACAAACACCAGAAGGAAATGAATGAGAAATGTGCAATCGGAGTCACTCACTTCCAGCTGGTGAGCAGAGCTTTTCTCTGCTGTTCTGCTTCCTGAGGGGGGGTTGGCAGGAATTAGCTAATTATGAAACCCCTCCTCCTTTGAGATTGACCAAAGCTTTGATTATTTTTTTTTCCCCTCGGTTTTTTGCAGGTTCAAATGAAAGATTTTAGGTTCTCCTACAAGTTTAAAATGGCTTGCAAGGAAGATGTGCTGAAACTTTGCCCCAACATCAAAAAAAAGTAGGTAGCACCTGACCAAAGAGCAGTCTGACCCTCTAACTTTATGACATATTTATACAGTATTTCATGGTAGGGCAGCAAATGCTGGGCTTCCTCCAAAGGCTGATTGTTTTGTGTGGTTTCCCTTATGTTTAAGCCTCTTGAATTATTTCCACTTTACTTTTGTGTACAAGCCTGTCCTGTTAATTCCAATTAGTGGACTGCATGCCCCGGGATGTTTTATATCCTTGCTAGATCCATCTTCTTCTGAGGTGCAGGCTACTGTTGTTCCTCATCTGGGCTGGAAAATGCCTTGATGGTTTATTCATTTTTAGTATAAGGATTATTATTTTTTTTTAATGGCCTACTGCAATGGTGTAAGGCTAAATTGCACACAAGGTCAGTGCTGCTGGTGGATAGAGAGACCATTTGCATTTTATGATATAAATGTCCTTCCCGTAACGCAGAAGGATTGTTTGCCGTGGCGTGTAGGTGTTCACCTTCAGCTAGTTCTGAGATTAAGTAAAGCTTTTCTAAAATACTGCCTTAAGAGCAGAGGTCTTGCTGGGTGGGGGTGTGCTGGGATTTTTTTAATATCTTCCTGTCTGCTAATCTAGACTCCAATTAGCCAGGTTGAGATTTAGGATTTAATTGTTACTCTACATAGAGCCGTACCCAGGCTAGAAATAAGCAGAGGTGCATGTTTAGATTTTGGGGATCACTTCCTCCCATGTGGTGATCCAATACCAGCCTTGGCTGGTCTGAGGGCAGGTTAGATGAGTAAAAAGCTGTTTTCTTTTTCCCAGGGTGGATGTAGTGATCTGCCTGAGCACGACTGTGCGCAATGATACGTTGCAGGATGCCAAGGAGCACAGGGTGTCTCTGAAGTGCCGCAAACAGCTGCGTGTTGAGGAGCTCGAGATGGTAAACATGCATGAAACTCTTCATCTGCCCGCTCTTCTAGCAAGGTCCTTGAATTAAAGCTTCCTGGTTTGGCCAGCCTGGGAGGAAAAAAAAAAAAAATAGCTCATTTATAAGATGTATCTAATTTATTTTTTCCACTTACAACACGAGGCTCAGCTGCCCTTCACGGTGAAAGTAATGATTGTCTACTTTAGTGCCTTAAATATAGTCTCATGAAGGCTAAGGCAAGCTAAATGGTCATTGGAATTTCAGCTAGAAGTGATTACGTTTAGTGTTAGGGAGCAACGTGCTGCACATGCTGATGTTGTGGGAGTCCTCTAGGAGAGAACAAAAGCTTAATTTTACAGACAGAGGAAACAAGCAGAGATGAAGCGACTCAAATCCAGCTGCTCTAAACAAGAGTAGTGTGTGTTCTGCCTCTCAGCTTCCTGCTGTGGTGCTTGCAGCAATAAACCCTTCAGGTCTTTGGCCAGTAGATGTTGTTTCAGTGTTAAAACTTTAGGCCCATATCAGAAGAGGCAGCACTTTTGCCTTTGTATGAAAGAATTCCAATGGGTGTCATGAAAAGAAGGAAACTTCATTCACGTCCTCCAGATCATCCAATTAATGTGGCTATTAATATGTCCTCTGGCTTTCAAACGAGAAGATTTTACCTGTCTCCAGGATTTGTGTTCATGCCCGTTTAGGAGGAGCAAGTGGAAACAACTTGCCAGCTCTAAAATTCATTTAAACCCTTCCTTCAATGTGAAAAGCCAGCTGATCCCCTGCATGGATTTGCAGAGTTGATTTCCCACCACCACCACTTCTCTCACCCCAGACCCCTAAATTGAAAGAATCTGAGCTGCCTGTTGTGAGAGTTGCTTGCTTTTTGTGATTAGAGGGCTCTAGTTAATAGATGAACAAAGTAAAAGTCTATAGTGTCTTATTTAAAAGCTCATGCTATAATTTATCCTGCAGACTGAGGATATCAGACTTGAACCAGAACTGTATGAAGCTTGTAAAAGTGACATCAAGAACTACTGCCAAAATGTGCCCTATGGCAATGCACAGGTAATGGATTTTATTAATAATTTACAATTTAATGTGGACTTTCATTTCAGAAAACTTTTGAAGAACACTTTTGCCCCTCTGAGTGCAGCATTTAGTTTTCATTTTGGTACCACCGAAATCTTTCTCATTAGTATTTTGGAGCATAACTTTATATCTTTTTCCCCACTGGTTCACAAGTGTTAGTATTGGGTGAATGCAATGGGTTGTGAGCAGTTAATTTCTGCTAATTAATGAACTATTAATGCTAGCTTTAAGCTATTAGCAGCTGGTTATTGAAATGTTGCTAAAGATTTCTTAGGTGTAATGCCTGCAGGATGAGGTGTGGGGTTTTTGTGTAAGTCTGAGCGACCCTCTTCATCTCATTAAATCTTTCTGACAAAAGATGAGCTTAAAGCAAGTCCTGGAAATAAGCATTGGTAATGACTTTTGATAAAATCTAGGCATTGGGAAGAGGCATTTAATTGGGTGAAAAGAGCTGTCAGGGGAACACATGGCTGCACGTTTGGAGCAGTGTATGGCAGGATCATATCAAGGATGTGTCTGTGTTGTAGATTATCGAATGCCTGAAAGAAATCAAGAAGCAGTTGAGTACCCGGTGCCACCAGAAGGTCTTTAAACTGCAGGAGACAGAGATGATGGATCCAGAGCTGGACTACACACTCATGAGAGTCTGCAAGCAGATGATCAAGGTAACAGGAGTGTGCTGATTTAAGATGGTGAGGTTGGGACATAAAAGCTGTGTTGGTTTTGAGGTTCCTCTAAAGGCTTGTTACAAGACTGATGTGTTGTTCCAGCGGTATCATCGCTTTCTTGCGAAGTCATGAGTGTCTTAACTCTACATCAGGTTGAGGTTTCTTCAGGGCTCTTGTTTTTCCACTTCACTTCCTCCACGTATCTGATCAAAGTCCACGTGCTGATAAATTCCTCTTCCCAACTGCTGGCAGAACGGAGGAGGAAGCCTGTGCTGAGGCTTCTAATAGAGGTTTCACCCCGTCGGTTTGGATCTGGGTTGGCTTTTAGCAATGGGGAAGAAGTTGTGATTGCAGAGAGGAGTAGCATCTTCAGTTCACTGCTGACCTGGGCCACGCAGACCTTCAGCAAACTCATCAAGCAGGCAAAATCAGCAAAACTTAACATTAGAAATGATGGCTTAACGTGGTACCACGTGGAAAGCAGAGGTGCATCTTGAGGTATATCTCAAGATACTTCTGCACAGCAGCCAGAATTGCAAGCCTTGAACCACGAGTACGTGTGGTCTCTGTGCAGTTCCCTGGCTCCCTATTGTGGCCAAAGCAGAACATCTGAAGAATTTATTGCTCTCTGACTTTTAAAAAAGACCTGTAATCTCAACAAATGTTGAGGATTAGAAGATGCCAACAGCCTTATCTTACACCCACAGATTTAACTTCTTAGAAAAGAAATTAATCCTGTAGTCTAAATTTTGAGTAAGATGGTTTGCTTTTGATTATAATTCAAATTAATATGAGCTCTTCATTGCTTTCTCATTCTGTATGGCCTTACTTTATCCTGAATTTTACTACTGAAGTCTTTACCTAATGCTTTGTCCAGCCAGCATTTATGCAGGACAGCAGTGTGTGTAGAGATTTGAGATTCCCCCTTTTAATTTCCAAAATAAAATAGAGAGTAAGTAGCTGGGTATGAGAGTTAATTTGGCGGGTGTTGCTTGCAAAATGTGCTGTAACTTCAGAATAGAAAATACAGGCAAATTTGGGTTTTAATCTGCCAACACCAACTGGTGCCTAAAAGCCAGTCAGGGCTGTGTGGCTTCATGCTCAGTCCATAAAGCAGAAATATTCATGTCCTTAGTGAATTTAGAGAGTAGCAATGTTCTTTTCTGTAGGTATTTGGGCTCAGGAATGGGTGTATATACCCCTGGTCTGGGCAGGTGGTTATTTTTTTCCATGAATATAACTGTGGGGTTTTTTTTTTTCCAAGTACTTAGTAATAAAACTCAGGGTTTCGATTTGTTTTTGTTTGTTTGTAGCGGTTTTGCCCAGAAGCAGATTCAAAAAATATGCTGCAGTGTTTGAAGCAAAACAAGAACAGTGAAGTGATGGATCCTAAATGCAAGCAAATGATCACCAAGCGCCAGATCACACAGAACACAGGTATTGTCTGCTGAAAAAAATGGAACTTGCCAACTTGAGCTGTTGAGTGGCCCATGTGGCTGAGGGAATTTTGGCTCTCCTTCACGGATTGCTAGCACTCACACTGACCTTATTCACTCAAATTCTTTGAGGGTTGGCATATGTTATTGGATCCATTTTCTTCCTGAAGCTCCTACCTCACAAGTTAGTATTTTTTTCACAACAGAATTTTGGTTTTTTTACCCCCAAAGCAAACTCATTGGTGGTACAAAGTTATCCGGGGAATTTCTATCAAATCTTTTGGACTGTTAGGCCTTGTAATCTGAAGAGATATGTTCTCTAATGGTGTTCTGTCCTCTTTCCCGCTTAGATTACCGCTTAAATCCCGTGCTCAGGAAGGCGTGCAAAGCAGACATACCAAAATTCTGCCAAAACATCCTGAATAGGGCCAAGGATGATACGGAGCTGGAAGGACAGGTCATCTCCTGCCTGAAGTTGAAATATGCAGATCAGGTGAGTAGAGCTGGTGCCTGCCAACGAGGAATGGTTGTTGAACACACCCCAAATTCGATTTATTATTCAATGTATGGAACAGCCTGTGTGTAAATGAGGTTTTACTCTCCCATACGAGTGTTACAGAATGCACAGGCTAAAATGTGACGTGATTGATTTATGAAAATAAAGGTCATTGAGTGGGTTAATGACTTTCTCCGCTCAATAGCGTCTCTCCCCAGACTGCGAGGACCAAATTCGAGTGATAATCCAGGAGTCAGCTCTTGATTATCGGCTGGATCCCCAACTTCAGATGCACTGTTCTGAAGAGGTAGGAGAAGTAGCTCAGCAGCTGCTTTTTTTGGGATGAAAACTCCCTTCACGAAACAAATTCTCTTTCTTAAAACCAGGACTTTCCTGATAATTCAAACAATCGAAGAAAAAACCACCCTTAGAGCTGTCAGGTTCTCTGCTTGTGACTTCTGCCCTGTGTGCAAGAATTGCAGTTTGCTCTCCAGTGCTAACATAGAAATAATTTTTTCATCAGGGATCTCATCAGTACTTTTGACTCTGGAAAAATACTGCTTTCCTTTTCTAAAACAAAAATGTGTGTGTGTTCTGGTCTTGCCAGCCTTAACTGGAATACAGTCACATTTTTGAGCTTTAGCTTTTGATAGCCCAATCAGCCGTGCCTCTAGTATTGCTTATTTCATATCTGAACATTATTTTTATGCTGTTTTCCTCCCTACCTTCCTCCTCGGTACAGCAATATCGACTTCTTCTTGTTGGGTTTCAAAGGGTTATGCATATTGCATGAGCCAGGCTCTGTTTGGCTCTGGAGATTCTTGGGGGGGGGGGATGCATCTCATCGTGTGTTCTCTGCACCCTGTGATGAGCTAATGTATTGAGATAGTAACGTGCTAAAAGGCAGAGAGATTTTTGTGCACTAGTTATCTTAAAATATTGTTTTCCAAACAGATTTCCAACTTGTGCGCGGAAGAAGCAGCAGCTCAGGAGCAGACTGGGCAGGTGGAAGAGTGTCTGAAAGTGAATCTGCTGAAAATAAAAACTGAAATGTGCAAGAAGGTAAAGGAAATTAACTGAATGTGCTCTAAAAGGTGTCCTGTCCCTGCAGAAATCTGTTATTTTTCCCAGATTGTAGCCCGGGCTGTGTTGCAGCTTGTATGAAGCTAGAGCTTGGCTGATTTCCTTACACATCTTCTTTCTGGCCCACAGAGATTTAATTTAATTCCAATTTGCCAGGGGAAATTGTGCTGACAATGCCCCCTTTGCAATTCCAGCCTTGGGTCCTTTCTCCATGATGGTTGCCAGCCTTTTTGATCAGCCTTCTCATGGCTGATCTGTTTTCTGGTTTCCTGAGTGCTGGGTCGTGGGCTGTATGAACTGCCCCAGGGCTGTGGCACCTTATTTCAGTTCTAACTGAAGGAACATCAAGCATATTGATGTATTTTAGATTAATAGGGGCATGTTGAAGAATATAACTGTGGTAGCCCTTATTTAATCCAGCCTAAACCAGCACTCGTGGCTTCATCCAGGGATGGTTGTAGGTTTTTTTTCCTCATCATCCTGGCTTAAAAAAGGTGATGTGCCTTGGAGAATCATTGAATGATATGAATGTTGTTCTCTCTCCCCTTCTTCTGAGATGTACCTGTCATTTCCCCTTCCCCAGGAAGTGCTCAACATGCTGAAGGAAAGCAAAGCTGATATATTTGTTGACCCGGTGCTCCACACAGCTTGTGCCCTAGACATCAAACACCACTGTGCTGCCATCCCACCGGGGAGAGGACGCCGTAAGTGCTCCTGCTTTACTCGTGTCACCTCTCGTTCCTGAGCACCTTAAACTGCATTTTCTTACCAGCATTATCTTAAGTACAAGGTATTTCTACCAATCCTTTGGGGGTACTAAGGTGGAACAGCTGCAGAGGTGGCAGATGCCACCACAAGATGGGTATCAAGAAGTCCTTCCTGGTGTCCAAGGTGGGACCTGTTCTTCAATCCTGATCCGTGCACCCATATCTGCAGCTTTAATGAGTATATTTTGTTTCATCATCCATATGATTATTGACAATAGTGTGTGATGCCAGATCTGTAACCCTTCTGCAAAATTCCTCCTCAGTTAAATCCTGTCTAAAACCAGCTCTTCCTACACCTGGACTCATTTTTTCAGTGGGTGTTATCTCCCACCCTGTATCAGCCTCACAGAGGATACAGTTCCCAAATTCACTTATGAGAGTGTTATATCAGACCACATCAAAAGCTTCCCTGGGACTAAGCTGCTTCTCTTACAGAAGCAAATCTGCTTGGCTTCGCGAGGTTCATTCTTAGCTAATCCCCCTGATCCTCCTTTCTTTATGCCAGTCTTTGGCCCCAGTCGGCTTCTTTGTTTCAGCCTTATTGACAGACAAAATTAAACTGAAGTTCTTTGATCCTTTTTTTTCCTTCTCTACTTAAATATACCAGTTTTTTCTTTCCCAGTAGTACAGAGGGTAGGTAGTCTTTACTACGATTTTCTAACATCACAGAGCAGCTAAAGACTTTGAGAGTTCATCAGCTATTCCAAGTCCCCAAAGACTGAGTTCATCAGGTTCGGACCACTTGAAACATCATTTATTTAAGTATTTCCTAACCCATTCTTTTCCTGTTTGAGGTCAAGCTTTTCTATTGCTGTTACATTACCCTGCTGGACAGTACGTGTGGCTGTTCAAGGAAAATTAGTGTGTGTGTGTGGGGGGGAAGCTCTGAACTTTCCCTCTTTCTGAGTTTATCTGGCATTAAAAATAGCAGCCAAGTATTTTCCTGATTGTTATCTTTCGTGCCTTTCTGAAATTCTGGATATCTTTTCTTTCTTCCTGTTTTGTCCTAATCCCTTTGTTGTGTGCTGACACGTTGAGGGTGCGCAGGCGTCTGGAGCTTGGAGTGGGATCTGCCTCGGAGCGTTTGAACTGACAACTCTGGTGAAAAAAAGTCTGGAGTTGGTTTAAAGTTTGCAGCCTGTTTGCTGTGAGCAAAACTCTTCAGTGCAAAGCAGAAAGCATCCAATTAGGGGTTTATTCAAGTAAGGCAGCATAAGCATAAAATGCAGAATTTTATATTGGTGTCTGATGTGAGAGCATATAAAAGAGTGCACCCAGAACATTGTGATCCCGTTTCCTTTTCACGGGACTGGGTGAAAACTCAGGAAGTTAAACCTTTCCAAAACATCTTGTTCATCAAAAAGAAACTCCTGAGGAGCCTAAGGAGATAACACTCTATTTTTTCCTGAGCTGAATTTGATCTTAGCTCTCTCTAAAGTGTAGAGGCACGGAATTTGGAGTACAGCTCATTGAAGATGCAAACTTGTAAGGCTATAAAACCTCATGTGGATTATGTTTTGGATCGGTCCTATGACTTCTTTTTTGGAAGTCAAAATTCCTTGTGCCTCAAAATGCAGTTATTAATCATGAATCCTAATGAAATTTCTAGCTTGAGGGTACAACAGGGCTCTGTATGTCATCTGGCAGGCTGGCTACTCTGTTCAGAGAGCTATGGAACCATCGGCCTTTATGAGAATTGAAAGTTTCCCTTTCCAGAAGCCCTTCCCTCGTTGAAGCTGCTGTTTCTATTTTCTAACACCCTCTTCTCTGCTTTACAGAAATGTCATGTTTAATGGAAGCTCTGGAAGATAAACGTGTGAGGTTGCAGCCTGAATGCAAGAAGCGCCTTAATGATCGCATCGAAATGTGGAGCTACGCTGCAAAGGTGAATATGTAAAGAATTTCCTTTTATTTATTTGTTTTCTGTTGCAAGCTACTTAAGAAAAACTTCAACTGTAATGAAAGTCCTGTCTCTGAAGTTACCATTTTCAGGTTTCCTTTTCTGAGCTTGTGTATCTTGTTCTCTCGGTGCCTGGGGCACATCCTGGACGGTGCGGGATGAAACCGTCTTTTGTGCACACAGGTCTCCTGTGGAAAAGGCCTGGGGGCAATGGAATAGGGTCAGGAGAACTTCCCTGCTACAAAGGCGACACTGAGTAGCAGTTCATTCAGATAAACCACTTCAGAGCAGTCTGTTTGTGATTCAGGCCAAGTCTGACAACGAGAGGGGACGATAGCAGTGGCAGAGACTAAACCGGATCAACGCAAAGGCTGAAGGTCACCTGGAAGGTGCAGCTTGATTCATCTATTCCCTTCTCCCCTCCAGGTTGCCCCAGCAGAAGGCTTTTCTGACCTCGCCATGCAAGTTATGACCTCTCCGTCCAAGAATTACATACTGTCTGTGATCACGGTTGGCATCTGCGTACTCTTCCTCATCGGCCTGATGTGTGGACGCATCACCAAGCGGGTGACAAGAGAGCTCAAGGACAGGTAGAGCCTGGATTGCCTGCTGAAGAAATGCCTGCCCAGTGCCCAGTTTTGTACAGCCCTCCTCTGTATAGTTTACCCACCCCCTCTTGTGAGAGGAGAATAAAAAAAAAAAAGGAAAAAAAAAAATTAGAACAGCAGCAGGTGTTGGCTCAGTTTTCCCATCCTGGATCTCATCCACAACGTCTTCATCCTATGAAAGTTTCTGTGCAACATTGGCCAGCCCAGCCAGCAGCTTTTTGTTACCCCGTCGTTAGCAGACTCTCATTTTACCTGCCTGTAGACAAGTCTCTGTTGTCCCGTTGGAACTGCCTTCACTCTCCAAATCAGACTGATACGACCTGCGGCTCGAGCAGTTTTTAAGTAAATTTTTAAAGAAAGACATATATATCTGCCTACCGACTATATGATTTAGGTAATGGGGCATACTGAAATCTAGTCGTCCTCTGTGGCTGGGTGAAATTGAGGCAGGAAAGGGTAAATTGCATCTTACACCACAGTTGGCCTTGTTTGGACATCTTGCTCATCTCGTGTAAAGCATCTTCAGAGCATAGTCTTGGACAACCTAAGGACACCAGTCCCTGGTGTCGTCTAGTGAATATCCTGCTTTTGTGACTGTGGATTTTTTTTTTAATTATTATTATTATTTTTGGCTGAAAAGGTGTCCTCCCTTTCTTCCTCTGCCACTCGCAAGGTAGAATAAAATACTGACCAGGCTCAAGTACTCACGTGAGCTGGACAGCTTGTATTTGGGTAGATTCAAGACAGGGTGTAGATGTGTGGAACCCATCAGCAGTGTTCAGCACTGCTCTCAGGGGGTGTTCTCTGTCCCCATGGGTTCCTCAGTCAACTTCTAAAATTCTAATGCTCCCTTTGATTTGACCTCTCTGCTGCTTAAGGTATTGCCCTCCCCAGTGAATGGTCTCCAGGTGCTGTTGACACGCTTGGGTAGGGCTGCTGAAAGCCACTGAACTATCTGTGAAATGGTTACTTGGGGGCTAGTGGAGTGGTTTTTACTGGCCTCTCTGGGTCTTAATGGTTTGAATGGTAGTGCTGGAGTGTATTTTGTTCACACAGCTTCAATCAATAGTGGTAGCAACTGGTGTTTCCTGGGATGTAGGACGGGCTGGTCCCGAAGGCCAAGCAGAAGCGGATGGGAGGATGGTAGGGTTGTACAAAAGGTAGAAACATCTGGATATTTGAGGGGAAGGAGCTTGTTCCCATCGATGTATATATAGTTATTTGCACCCCAGAGCCCAAAGAAGATGTTTTAAAAAAGCTGCAGCACTAGTTGTGGCCTCTTCTTTCCATCAGTCTTTGTTCCCCAAGCACAAGGAGGTCACGAGCCACGTGCTTTGGCCACAGCACTGAGCGTGTTGGTGAAATGTAGATGTGATGGGAGCCCAGGTGAAGAGTAGGATATCCTTTATTTGCCTTCCAGATGTGCTCACCCGCCTGTGCTGTGGTAAAAATCACGTGCCTGAGGCCAATGCTTGAACCATGACTGTGTTTTCCCAGTTTTCCCAGTAGCACCCTCCTAGGGAAGACCTGATGTTTCCCATTCTCCCCGTTGTTCTCTAGAGGAACGGTGCAGATGGGTTTGAGACACTCTGGAGTGTGGACCAGCTCATTCTGGTGCTGCTGCCTCTACAGAATGGAGTTTTTTACAAGCACTTTTGGCTTCTATTATCCAAATATTCCAAACACAGTAAATATGTTCAATACAAGGAGGGAGAGAGAGAGGCTGAGGAGTGAAAAGTTCAGTGGAGGATCAGTACATGGTAGGACTGGCCCGAGTCCTGCTTCTCAAAAATGTCTGTCAGGCATAACTAAATTGATACGGGAGGGCTTTTTTTTTCAAAAAGGCATTTTGTAACCCAATTGGCTTGAAAAGCCTGGTTTAGATGGTTTCTTGCCTAGAAATAGCATCTTCCACTAAATTCCAAAAGACGTTGCGGTGGAAATTGTAGGTTTGTAGCCATAGTTCTGAATGTAAAACCCCGTTCAGCTCTGAAGGTGACTTTCTTTACTTTCAGGTGTGAGGTTTTCTGGGTGGTTTGGGTTTTTTTGGGGGGTTTTTTTTTTGGCTTTTTAAAGTGGAGCAGGTTAAGGTACGGGTTAGGAGTCGGAGGTGTTTCTGGCTGTGGCTGCAGGCTCTCCTGGAGTTGGGTTTCAGCACGAGTGCTCCAGGAGGGGGTGGCTGGAGCCTTCCAAAGCAGAGGTAGGATATTAAATATATTTCTGTGTCACTGGAAGGGCACAAACCCACCTTTTTTCAAGGCCTGACACTGGCAGGGGCTCGGGGCCATTTTATCTTAGACCAGCGTTATCTCTTCACGTGTTAAAATGGAGCCTACTGCCACTCTTTAATGACCAACTTTGTTCATGATCAGAAATCTACCAGTCCCGGTCTTCAAACATCACATCCACCAAAAAAAAATCCAGAGGTCCCAAAAGCACGCAAATATTCTCCCCCAAAATTAACCTGTTTGTGCTGTTGCCAACACCACCTCTTGCCTGCGGGTGACGGGTTCCCGTTGCAGGGACAGGCGGAATGGGGAGGGGGGGTTGTAAGAAATGCTGCTTGTTGCCTTGAACTTGAGGAAATTTGTTTTTTTTGTTTTTTGTTTTTTTTTTTTTTTAAAACCAGCTGGAAATGGCTGCCATCAGCCCAGAGAAGAGCATTGATGGGGCCAAACCTGCCTCCTTCCCTTCTGGGTGGAGAAGGGAGGTGCGGAATGTTAATTTGGGAGATGGTCGGTGTTTGTTTTTATTTCTCTCCTTATCAAACAAACCTTTTTTTTTTTTTTTTTGGAGAGTTTATTTTAGACCTGGGGATGTTTGGAAGGGGTTCGATGGCTGGCACAGAGCCAGGCATCCAGCTCCCTGTTGTCCCCCCCCCACCTCCCCCCTCATTAAGCTGCAAGGCTTAACGAGTTCTATTTCCCAAACGATGGCGTAAGGAGGACTGTGCACCTCATGATTTCACTCCTGCTGGCCTGTTAGTGCCAGTTTAAGGTAAATAACCTTAAAAAGCTTATTTATTGTTTACCTAGTGGGTCTAATTGAGTCCTTTTTGCTGATTATTTTTTTTTTTTTCTGATTTGGGATTCTCCTGCCTCCATTGTTCAGACTGGCTGAGTGGGAACAGAATTCCTGGCTCTTCCAGCGAGCCAAGTCTCTCTCTGTAGGTGTGTGGGGCTGGAAAAAATCCACTGCTGGAAGTTCAAAGAATTCTGTACCAAACCTGCAGCTTTTCCACCCAGAATCCCACCACCTAAAAAAATCCATGCCAGTCGAATCAGTCTTGTGCTGAAAATGTCTCCAAAAGCAGGAATTGCCTGCAGGGATGGAATGGAGGGAAGAGAGAGAGGTGACAAGCCAGGGGGGGTGTGTGTTCAAGTTGGATGGTGACACAACTTTATTATTATTATTTTTTTTTAATCAGTTTTGTTTTAAAAAAAGGTAGTTTTGAGAGGTGTGTGTTGAGTTGCAGGAGCGTGGCGTGGAACCGGAACGTTTTATCTAGCAGCAAACTCCTGTCCCTAGTTAAAATTTAAGCAGTTTGAATAAAAGGATGATGTTCTTTTTTTTTTTTTTTTGGGGGGGGGGCTTCCAAAAATTTTCCAGGCAGCTTCCAGGTACTGATTTTTGGGCAGCCTCCCCTCCCTCCCTTCTCCCCCCCTCCCGTCTCAACCTTGGAGCCCATGTCTGGCCGTGTGGTTTGAGGGGACCCAAATCACACACATTTTGGGGGGGGGGGGGGGGGGGGAAGCCTTGCTGCTTGCTGGCCAGAGCCCCCAAAATTCATTCCATAGCTGACCCCGAAAGCAAGGGATCCCTCCCTCTGCCCTCAAACCCCCCCATATTGCTGTGGAAGGAAGGTGTGAGCGTCACCCCTGGGGCTGGCGGGGGGAGATGGCGGCTGTGACACCATTTTTTGGGGGGGTTTGGGGGTGGGGGCTGGCATGGGGATGTGCAGAACAGCCCTGGCCCCTCCCTCCTTCAACCTAGTCCCTTTAGTTTTCCTTAATTATTTTTAAATGTGACATTAACGAAACTTTTATTGGGTTTTTTTTCTTTTTTGTAAATGGTTTTCCCTTTCTGTGTATAAATCCGGGTCCTTGTTTTTGGGGTTGGTTGGTTTTTTTTTATTATTTTTTACATGTCCATGCTGTGTAATTTTGAGATGTTTAACTGAGAATTCTGAACATAATAATGTGCTTTTTTTGTTTGTTTGTTTGTTTGGGTTGGTTTTTTTTTTTTGGTTGTTTTTTCTTTCTGTACAGATGAAACGGGAGAATTTAATAAAAAAAGAGTCTGCAGGTTTTTACTTGTTGTAGTTTATTTCCCGGGGGGCGGGGCGCGGGGGGGCGGGGCGTGGGTCGGTCACGCCCCCCTTCCCACACGCTCGCCGGGGATTGGCCGGCGGGCGGGTGACGCGACGCGCAGGGGGCAACTGTCGCGCTGCGGCTGGCGGCCGTAAAGCGCGGAAGGTCAGTCAGGCCTCCCGCCTCCCCTCAGGTGAGACTCCGCTGCCCCGGCCCCGCTCCCTCCGGGGACCTCCCCCTTTTACCGCTCCCCGCCAACACCACCACGTTTCCCCGGGCCTGCCCGACCCGCTCCCCGGGGTTGGGAGGGGAGGGGAAGGCGGCGGAGGCAAACAGGCCTTGCGCCGCCGCCGCGGGCCCGGCTTACCCACCACTTCCCCCCCCCCCCCCCCCCCCCCCCCCCCCCCCCGCGGCTCCCTGTCAGGCGCCGCCGGTGCCGCCTTCTCGGTAATGGATGGTGCGGGGGAGAGAAGTCACCCTCAGGGCCGCGGCGGTGACCCGCAGAGCGCAGGCACGGTGTGAAATCCCATCGCCGTGGGGTGTCACCGCAGCCCTAACGTCCTGTGGTAAAACCGGCGCTGTGCCCGTTACTCCCGTGCCAGGCGTTGGTTCCTTCCTCAGGTAAAGGCCTGTGGCACCGTTAATAACCAAACCTCTTTGCTCCCCCGCTAACCTCACCCTTTACAAAACGTTTTGAGAGCGTGTTCCGTGCCTGCTGGCTTATCTTTGGTCTACCCGCAGTGGGGGTGAGGGCGGGCTGGCCTTTCTTTTCCAGCTTTCCTTCAGTCCTTTACTCCCTGACAGCCCTCAGAAACGAAGGCGGGATGCTCAGTGCCCCTCATGAGTTTAAAGCTTAATAGCAAGGCTGGTTTCAGGACGGAGTAACCACCCTCCTGTTTGTTTACTCCTCAGCTCTCCCATGGCCACTTATACCCCACACACCATGTGATGTTGGCTGCTGCCAACCCTGTATATAATAAGAGAAGTGGTAACGTGATTCTTCTCTTTCCCTTCCTAGAAGGAGCGGTGCCGAGGTAACGTCTGAAGGCATCTAGGCAGTGCTTTAAGAAAACTGACAAATTGCTACCGGGGATGTTTCTCCGATTACTCTCAGATGTCCGGTGGAGGGCAGCTAACCCAAAATGGAGGAGAAGGACCTGCTGCCGGCGAAGTACCTCAAGCACAGCAGAACCTCACCCCATTCCCTTGCCAGCACGGGCACAGGTTGTCATCTGCGGTGGCGGAATCATGGGCACCTCCGTGGCCTATCACCTTTCCAAGATGGGTTGGAAGGATATAGTCTTGCTTGAGCAGGGCCGGTAAGGAGTTGTGGTAACAAACCCCAAGAAACAGGACTTCTTTGTGCAGCAGCATCTGCTGAGATGTGTTATTTATACTTTGGACCCATGGAATGAACTTATTCTGAATGTTATTAACGACAGTTGCTATTTCTTCACGGCACAGGGTAGACCTGCCAAGGGGAAGGGTGTCCCTTGTGTGGTTGTGGTGGGTTAGCCTTGGGTGAGGGCCAGACTCCCACACAGCCCTCACCTTCCCTCCTCAGCAAGATAGGGAGAAAGCAGGTTGGGAAATCGTGTGGATCAAGATAAAGACGTGGAGGTTGCTGCAGTGAACAAAACAGGCTTGCCTCAGGGAAAACTAATTTAAAATAATTAAAGAATTGCTTTATTTCCTGCCAGTTAAAATAGACTCGGGTACTAAGAAACAAAAAGCCAAACGTTAAAACAGCACTTTTCCTTCCCTGTGCTCCTCTTCACTCCTGCATTCCAGGGTCTTCTCCCCACCCCAGGGAGCACAGGAGGGTGCACGGGGGGGGGGTATGGTCAGTACTGGGGGTCCGTGTGGGGTCCCCACGGGCTGCATTTCCCCTCAGCAGAACTCTGCCTTGGGTTTTTCCCTGGGCTAGTGATGGTGTAAAACACAGTGCAGCTGGCAAAGATGGAGAGTGATTCCTTGGCTCTACCTGGCTGAGAAGCATGTGCTATCAGGCTCTTTGTACTTCTAAAGAGAAGAAACGGGGTGGTCTCATCCGAGACCTCGTGAGCAGTGTCCTTCTGAGTGAAATTAGCTGTTAGGCTTCGTTTGCCAGGAAATAATCATTACTGGCCTGGAGTGGGGCGTGAAAATACCCTGTTAGAGATCTCTGGTGCTGTATGAGCTCAGTCCACGGGCATGCTCCAGGGAAAAAAAACCACTATATTAGAAGGAACATCTGATGTGAAGCACAGCACAGCAAGGCAGTGCTTCAGCTGTGATCGAGTCGGGATGTAGCAAACAGAGGACCTGACTCAGCTGGTTCTTATGTTGAATTTTTATGTTTAATTCTTATGTCTGATCAAGGCTTAGAAATACTTAAAGGGAGGGTGGCAGGAGGACGGGGCTGGTCTTTTTTCAGTGGTGCCCAGGGACAGGACAAGAGGAGATGGGCACAAACTTGAATGTAAGAAGTTCCACCTAAAGATGAAGAGGAACTTCTTTCCTGTGAGGGTGGTAGAGCCCTGGCAGAGGCTGCCCAGGGAGGTGGTGGAGTCTCCTTCTCTGGAGACATTCCAAACCCTCCTGGACACGTTCCTGTGGGACCTGCTCTGGGTGGCCCTGCTTTGGCAGGGGGTTGGAGGAGATGATCTCCAGAGGTCCCTTCCAACCCCATGGGATTCTGTGAAAAGCGCTCTTATGGAAGGCTTGCATCAGCAAGTGGAAAAACACAGTGTTTCCTGCTTTAGCAGCAGGAAAATCTCAGTATTTAGGACTGATTTAGAAGAAATGATTGTGGAATACGATGTGTTTCCTGGAATGAGCTAAAGGAAAAGCATTCCAGAAGCTTCATTATCCCAGCTTTTGGTCTGATACATTTGCTGGGGTGTTTTTGGGCTGTGGGAGCAGCTTGCTAGGAGGGTCTATCAGCAGGATGATGCCACCTTTGCTTCTTCTCCTGCAGGTTGGCTGCTGGTACCACCCGCTTCTGCGCGGGCATCGTGAGCACAGCCAGACACACGTCCATAGAGCTCAAGATGGCAGATTATTCCAACAAGCTCTACCAGCAGCTGGAACAAGAGACGGGAGTAAACACAGGTACTGAGGGTGTAATCACTGAGTGATCTCTGGGAAACCAAATCCAAGTCTTGACCCTGAAATATGAATGTCATTTTTACATTCTTAGGAGTTGGTGGTTCCCATTTGGACTGAATCAGGTGGAAATTTACTAATGTGCTCAGAAAAGTGGGGAAAAGTGTATCATATGGGCAAACTGAAGGCAGACTACCTGTAAATTGGGACAATTTTAATGTTGTCTGTTAATTTGGGTAAACATAGGTGAATTTTCACAAGGACACTAGGAAATATATTGCAGTGGGTGAGCAAATGGCCCATTTTCTGCGCCGATGCACTTCCCCAGAGGAGAAAGTTAACAGAAAACTAAAGGGTAGGCAAAGTTAAGGTATCTTATTCTGGTCTCATCCTGGAAATAACAAGAAAATACCGTGTTGAAGCTCTTCCTCCAAAATCAGGCACATACCTGATAGGAAGAACTTGGTCACTGCAAGCTTTCTTTAAGCTTTTCTTTAAGGTTAATGACCATGCCTGTAATTAAAATTAATATTAACCTATTGCAGGTGGTGGAGCCACAAAATATCTATTTATCTGTTTAGTTGTTGAGGTTTTTATTTTCTGAGTAGTGATTAGATCAGGAATCTCTCTTTTTATAGGTACCACATGTAAAACTTAATTTATTTTTTTTTATAAACACGAGTAAACGTAGCAGAAGGAGTTTAGAACCCAAGTCAAAACTAAATTGCCTTTTTTGAAAAGTTGAGCCATGCAATTTTTAATTACTAGCTTAAAATGAATCGGAGATCTGGAACTTCCAGGCTCTTGAGCGAGTGGAAGCAACGAGATTAAAAGGAGTTGAAGATCCTGTGCAGATCTTGACTCGATTTTGGTCGTTGTTGCAGGGTACACCAGGACAGGCTCCGTTTCCCTGGCTCAGACTCAAGACCGACTGATCTCTCTGAAACGCATCGCTTCGTCGCTGAAGTAGGTATAAACAGGAAATACCAGCTCAGCTTTAAGCTTGCACCAACTCTCCTGCGAGGCTCATGAGGGCGTTTCTCTTCTTCTCTTCCCTGGCAGTGTAATGGGGATACCTTGTGACATTATCACCCCAAAGCAAGTGGCACAGCTCCACCCCCTCATCAACATCCATGACCTTGTGGGGGCCATGTATGTGCCAGAAGATGCGCTGGTGTCCTCTGCCAATGTGAGTCTGGCTCTGGCAACCGCTGCCTCGCGGAACGGTACGAGGTTTTTTTATCTCCAGAGTGCTCTCCTGCATGGTAGTGACCTTCTTTCAGAAAACAATCTTACATTCTGCATCTCTTTCCGTATTCTGAGCGCAGAAGACCAAAACTTGGGTGTTTCTGTAAGGTTCAGATTCTTTAAAATCTATTTTGTTCTCAAAAAAAGTGTTGGTTTTTTTTTTTTTTTATCATACTGAATCCTTACAGATCTGCTATCATAGATCCAGCACCAGTTTGTTGTCCTTACTGGTTATATATTTCTTGAAATAAGCACATGCTCTTTTATCATAAAAACAATCCCTTACAGGACCTGACTCAAAATTACACATCAAAAGAGTCTTAATTACCTAAATGTGTAAAGGTGTGACTGAGTCCACGTGCAATATTTCTTTGGGCACGTAGGTTTTGGAAATGTAGTAATAAATACTGTTTTCCCAGCACTTTGACAAATTTGGAGTGGTCTAAAAGTGCAAGAAATATGATAATCTCATCAAGAGATGAACCTCATTAAGGTCGAGTCTATCAGATTGAAAGAAGCTCACCCTCTCTTAGCTTCTTTTAGTCCAGCTTTTTTGCATACTGTTAACTGATTTATTTTATTTTTCCACAAAATGACTGATTTCCCCTAAAAGAACCAGTCTGGCCATCTGAAACCAGACAGACTGACTCTTTTTTTTTCCACGTTTTTGATACTGGGGTGTATTTATCACCCAGATTATCACGTGGGGAAAAGTGCTGCAACTCTTCACAGCCTCAGCCTTTAAAGGATGTACACATTGTATACGTGCTGGTTTACAAATCACAGGCTTTCGCTGAAGAATTACCGGGTCAAGAATAGACATTTTATCTTAAAGAGAAAATAAGCATTTTGGTTGAGTAGTTGAAGGGTTTCACGTTAGCAGCCTGACACCTTAGGAGGGAAGGTTTGTGATAGACCAACTTTTCTGCTGTCCTCTTCAGGTGTCCAGATCCATGAACGGACCAGTGTCAGCCATGTCTCTGTCCAGAAGGGTCATGTGACTGGAGTGGAGACCGACAGAGGACCCATTCAGTGCCAATACTTTGTCAACTGTGCTGGCCAGGTTGAATTATTAACATTTTTCTTTCCTTTCTCCTTTGGTTAAGAACACGTGTGCTTTCCTCGGGGATTGCTTTGCTTTTGTTTTCCTTTTTTTTTTATTATTTTTTTTATGGTGTGAGCTCTGGCTTGCTTTACTGGAACAGATCAAAGTCGTGTTATTCAGCTGTTTAGACCAGCAGGGGTGTGAAGGATGAAAGTGGTGCTTGCTGTTTGCATGGCACTGTGGTGTTCCCTTGGGTGTTCCCCTGCTCCTCACCCTGCAGCTCTGCCCCTGGTCTCTGCACCCTTCTGATGGCATGAATTTGGCTGAGTGAGACAGTTAGGTCTCTCTATCCTTCTTTCCCTCTCTCTCATGCACACTCTAAGTTCCTTTTTTTGTTGGTTTTCTTGGTGGTGTGTCTTCTCCAGCCTGAAATACATCAGGCAAGTGCTGTTTAGTCACTTTTCTAGGTCTTACCTGAGGAACAGAAAACCAGACCGTCCTAAATAATTCAAATTCTTAGAAAAGGGAGAGAACAGAAGTGTGTGTTTAAGGTTCTAGGGGACTGAACCAAATCCTACTTTGTCTTTGATGAAAGCAAACCCACAGAGAGGACCTGTGCTTTTGTCCTGCCAGTTTTTGTTGGAGATAGTTTTCTTCTTTTGCATTCTAACATGCCCTTCTTTATTTCTTTGTTTCAGTGGGCCTATGAGTTGGGCCATTCTGGGGAGGAACCAGTCAATATCCCACTCCATGCCTGTGAACACTTCTACCTCCTGACACATCCTTTGAAGGAACCTCTGGCAACCAACTTACCCAGTAAGGACTCTTCAGCTCTGCCTCGAGTTTTTTGGTGACTTACATATGCATTTCCAAGGCCACACATAATTTATGACACAAAGGCTAATTAAGGGCTGGCAGTTCTCAGCTCATTTGGGGATTGGGAAGTTCTTTCTAGTGGAATTGCTCTGAATGTCCTTTTTCAGTGATAGAATCTCTTTCCTTGCTCTCGGGGAAGGCTTTCACCGCAGAAATTGATTTTCAGAGTAGGTCGTTTTGGCAGGAGAATGACCTTGACTGGAACATGTGTCTGAGACTGGGATTGGTGGTGGTGGGCTGGAGAAGGTGCTAGCCTTGGCACTATGTTTTCCTTGCAGGCTGCTGTCCCCAAATGGCCCATCTATTCCTTTCTTCCAACTGAAGCTCAGGCTTTACAATGGCATTTACATGTCTATGAGCTGTAGGGGCAACCAAAGGCTTGAGGTAATTGCTCCTCCCCCATGTTCTGGCTTTTGGATCTCTTTAAAAAAAAAAAAAAGAAGAAGGAAAAAAAGCCCTTGTGTTTGAAAATTGTGGTTGGGAAGTAGCAAGCTGTGCTTTTTTACTTTTAAGTTGTTAGCAACAGATTTTGCTTTTATTGAGTAATGTATGGGAGTTTGTCTTTGACCAGCATCCTTTAGTGCTTCACTTTTACTTGCCTGAGGAATTAAAAAAATAACGTGTGTGTGTGTATATATATATTCACACACACATATATATATTCACAGCTTTTCTGTACGTGGAAAAAATTGCTATGGAACGTGTCAGGTTGGGGTATCATAAACACTTCAAGCTGACACTACCACTGGAAGAAGCAATCCAGACCTGGCCACTTGTCCTCACCCCAGTGCTGCCCACCTTCTTTGTGCTGGTGGCCTGTGGCAAACTGGGTTGGTGCTGCATCCCCATTAAGATGAACTGTTCTTAATTTAGGAAGAGAAAGAAGGGCAGGAGATCTCTTGGTGGAAGGTCTGGTCTTGGGTGCAGTTTCCAGTGGAACTGACTCCCTCGTGTGTCCTCCCACTGCTGGGGGAGGCTTGGCTGGCTCTGCAGGGTCAGGCTGGTTTTACTGTGCTGCCCAAAATTTAACGTGCTGCTTGTGGTGGGAGTTAATGCTTGTTTATAACCTAAACTGCCTCCCCAAGACCCAGAAATGGTGTGAAAGCCTGGGGTTGGGGGTCTGAGATGGTCTCTCCTCACGTCAAGGGGCCACTGGCTTGGCCCAACCTGTCACCAGAGCCCATCCTTGGTGTTTGTGGAACTGCAGCCCCAGCCAGCCATCCCTTCTCTCCTTCCCTTCCCACCTCTTCCCTTCCCACCTCTTCTTCCCTTCCCACCTCTTCTTCCCTTCCCACCTCTTCTTCCCTTCCCACCTCTTCTTCCCTTCCCACCTCTTCCCTTCCTCCTGCAGCTATCGTAGACCCGGATGGCAGGATCTACATACGCAACTGGCAAGGTGGCATCCTCTCGGGGGGCTTTGAGAAGAACCCCAAACCTCTCTTCACTGAGGGACGGAACCAGCTGGAGATTCAGAACCTTCAGGAGGACTGGGATCATTTTGGTATGTTGGGGAGGAAAGATTCCCAGGGCAGAAAGCAGAATTAGCACAAAACCCCTTTAGGGCTCGCTAACCCTCAGCAGATGGGAGTTTCCTCTTGGTGTGTAAACTTTTTAACACTCTTCTTGCATTTTGTGTGAGTTTTGAGTGTCAGGGCTGCTCCTGTGACACTGTGGATCAGGGCTGCTGACCTGCCACGCAGCCCCTGCTATTTTCTTCCAGCAGCTCTCTCCAGTGGTGGCTGCCAAGCTTCCTGGTGCTTTGTGGACAGAATTTAGCCTTGGGGCTTCCCAAGCTTCGTCCCACCATTGATGGTATTCCAGATGTTCTGCCTTTCTCTTCCTGTTTTATTTCATTATCTTTTTCACATTCCGTGTGTGTTTTTTACATGGAGGGCTCTTTCTGTAGGAAAGAACGTAGCGTGGTCTAAGAGTTCCTTCTTTTTGGTTTTTTCCCCTCTTTCATGGTAAATTTGCGTGTGGTGCCCTCTCATCTTCAAAGTTGCCCTTTTTTTCAGGGATTCACTTTTTCTTTGTCACATTTACATCCCTTGTGAATGTATGTGCCTTTATGTGACTCTAGGCACAGATGGGCTTTCACTGATTCCTTTCTGCACCACGTCCTTCCCCCTGCTCCCCGGGTTAAAAGGTTTGCTTTTCCTTTCATTTCTGTGAGATATTCCACAGTTTAAACCCCAGGGGATGGAGCCAGGACGGGGGTGCTGTTTTGTGCTGGCATATGCTACAGGTTTTTAGATCTTCAGATGCCTGCAAGAGATGAGCTTCACTAACGAGTGGCTCTGCACCCGCTTCCTTTTTGGTGGTCTAGGTACTGCCAAAATGAAATGGCACCCCCAAAACACCCAAGTTTGGGAAGCCACTGCCTGTGCTGTTCCAGCATCACCCTTTTTATCAGCTCAAACACAGTTCAGCAGAGTCAGAGCTTACTCAGCCAATATTTGATCCTTTTCTAGGGCTGCAATTCCTATGGTTTGAGCTCTTGCATTACTGCTTTGATCCCTTTGGTTGGAAGGCTTTTGGATTTTAAAATAGCCTCTACAGTTGCTTAAATGTTGGGCTGGATACGAGAACAAATCTAAC
>BJBW01005031.1:0-11808 GCA_004320125.1 Scolopax mira
GGCCTCCCCAGGGCAGAGCAGAGGGGCAGGATGATCTCTCTTGACCTGCTGGTCACACTCTGCTTGAAGCCCCCCAGGATGCCGTTGGCCTTCTTGGCCACCAGGGCCCATTGCTGGCTCACGGGCATCCTGTTGTCCCCCAGGACTCCTAGGTTTGGGCTGGGAAAGGGTTTGGGGGGTGTCCATGAGGGGCTTCATGCACTTGGTGGGGGGTGAGACCTGTCTGTGCTCCCCCCAGAAGCACCGGAGCCTGCTGGAGGTCGTGGTCCTTCCCCTCATCTGGGAAACCAACGCCCAAACTCAGAGACAAGGATTGCAGCCAAATGTCAAGGGGTGGGGGGGAAACACTTAGTCAAAGTAGATGAATTATTCAGCTCCCGAGCTGTGAGGGAACATTATCAGCTAATGATCTGTAATTATTAATAAATAATTTAAGCTTTAATAGCGAGGAAATGAAATGCTTAATTGCATCATAACATAATTAATGGAATTAGCGACTATGAATAAAATGAGGGGTTGTGGGCTTTTTTAAGTAAAAATACTATTTCTCCACAATGCTGCTGGTTATTTTTGTTCCACTTAAACACTAGCGAAGATGCAGAGGAGGAGGAGGAGGAAGAAGAACAGGAGGAAGAAGACAAGAGCCCATAGGGAGCTGCAGGACCCCAGGACAGGGACCGACTCTTTACAAGAACATGGACTTGATAAAACTTTGCAAGACCAGAGAACTGGAAATAGTAAGTCTATCAGAAAGCAAGCAGCCACCATGGTTGTCCCTGCAGCCACCATGACTGTCCCCACGGCCACCGTGACTGTCCGCTTGGCCACCATGGTTGCCCCACATCCATCACAATTGTCCCTGTAGCCATCACTGCTCTCACCACAGCTACCACTGCTGTCCTCACAGCCACCATGGTTGCCCTGCAGCCACCATGGTTGTCACCACAGCTACCATGGTTGTCACCACAGCCACCACTGCTGTCCTCATAGCCACCGCTGCTGTCCTTGCAGCCACCATGGTTGTCCCACAGCCACCTCAGCTGCCACCGCAGCCATGCCTCTTGTCCCCACAGCCACCGTGGCTGTCCCCACAGGCACCACGACTGTCCCCACAGGCACCACGACTGTCCCCACAGCCACTGCAGCTGTCACCGCAGCCACCGCTCGGATGTTAACAAGTGTTAATAAAAGCAGGGCCACCATGCGCAACTCATTCACAGGGCTTTTTATTAGGCAATCATATATTTTCATTAGTTATGGTGATGAAGCACTTAGGCTTTATGGGGTGTTTTAGTGTTTCATTCCACTGTGTTCCCTGATTACCCTGCTCACATTTCAGGGTGACATGGACCATTTTCCCCTCCCGCTAAAACGCAGCCTTTTCAGCACAAGGATGGCCATAAACAGAGTCAGCTCACATCTGCTGGTGGAGGGAAGCAGCCCATTAAAGCCTGGGAATTCAATTCCAAAAGCTGTTCATAATTAATATACCTTATAACGCACAAAAAATCCCCAAATGTTACTACAGGATAATTGTTTAAGTGACGTAGGGACGAGTTAAACGCCTTGCTGGGCATTTAACACCCTGCCGTATAGAATCGTTTGGGTTGGAAGGGACCTTAAAGATCATCAAGTTCCAGCTCTTCTGCCCTGGGCAGGGACACCTCCCACCACACCAGGTTGCTCCAAGCCCTATCCAGCCTGGCCTTGAACCCCTCCAGGGACGGGGCAGCCACAGCTTCTCTGGGCAACCTGGGCCAGGCTCTCACCACCCTCACGGCAAAGAATTGACACATCCAAGGTGCAGGACCCTGCCCTTGGCTTGGTTGAACTTCATGCCATTTGCAGGAGCTCACCTCTCCAGCCTGTCCAGGTCCCTCTGGATGCCATCCCTTCCCTCCAGCGTATTGACTGCACCACCCAGCTTGGTGTCATCAGCAAACTTGCTGAGGGGGCACTTTATCCCACTGTCCATGTCACTGACAAAGACGTTGAACAGCACTGGTCCCAGTACCAACCCCTGAGGAACACCACTCGTTACTGGCCACCACTTGGACATTGAGCCGTTGACCGCAACCCTTGGAGTGTGGCCACCCAGCCAGCTCCTTATCCACCGAGTGGTATGGGGGGTTTGCACCAGCCCTGCTGCCACCACCCAAAAAAGCAAATTATGGATGATTCCCAAGCCCAGATCTTGGCAGATGCAGGTTGATGGGTTTAAACTTCCCCCATCTGGAGCTGGAAATACTTATGCTATTGCTAATTTACAGAGATATGCAAAGACCTCCCTGCAGGTCACGGTTTGCAAATATGGACCAAGGTCACCGGCCCTTCTAAAACCAAAACTGAATTATTTCTCTGGCTTTGAGCTGCTGGAAGAAAGGAAGAAGGGAGGGGAAAAAAAGAAAAAAGAAAAAAAAAAAAGGCAGAAAATCTCCCAAGCAGCCAAACTGGGGAAAAATTGCAAGCTCTCGAAGAGTGACAGTTTGCAGAGCGTTGCCAAGCTTAATCGTCACCATTAAGCAATTATTGCACATGAAAACAGAAAGTGTCGGCAAACTCAGCCTGCTCTTGAATGAAATGGAAAAGGGTTAGACAGCATTAGAGATCTGCTTCTTTCTAGCTGAGGGATCAAACTACGTTCCCATCATAAAAGGCTTCCAGGCTCATAAATAATAAAGTGACTGACAACTGCAGCATTAACTCCACCTCAGGTTCCCACACCAGGCTCTTCCCGCCCCATCCGTGACTCTGAATTGATTCAGGGATTTATTTATTCCCCCCCGTGCCCGGCGGGTGAAGGGTGCACCCCCCGGCTGGTGCCTGCATCCCTGCTGGGGCTGGGGGGGGAAGGAAGGGAAAGCGCTCTGTGAATTATGAGTAAATAGATTAGATTCAGTCCAGAGTCTTTTTAGGTGGGGGTCGGTTTTTATTTTTTCCCTTTTCTTTCATGGTAAATTTTCGGTAACAAGGCAGCCAATGGTGACAGAGCACAGGGATTGAAAACGGTTTCAAAGGAGCCTTATCATGCTGGGGACATATGCACATTGAGCCTTGGAGATAGGATGAGTGTAGGGCCCTTCTGCGGGAGGCAGACAAATATATACAGTTTTTATTTGCCTTTTTTTTTTTCCTTTTCCTTTAGGTTGCATTTTCTTTTTCTTTTTCTTTTTTTTTGGGGGGGGGAGGTGGGGTGGGCTGCTTGCCCAACCTGTCAGGTACCAGTCTGGGCTCAGTGACTGCAGGAATTGAATACATCTCTTACTTAAAGAGCCAACATCGCTGTAAAAAATATACCGGCAAAACATTGGGTGTTTTTCAAAGATAAAACTAAAAGTCCTCACCTACATTTCTTGAACTACCAGGAAAAGGGAGAAAAAAGTGGGAAAGTGGTTTAATACTCAGCTTTTCTTTCTGGCGTGTGTGCTTTGTGGTCAGCAATGTCAGAGGTCTTTGGTTCAAGGAGGTAGGTAGATGGGTGGGCAGAGGGAGGGAGAGAAGGATGGATTACTGGGACCAGTTCTGGGCTCCCCAGTTCCAGAAGGACAGGGAACTGCTGGAGAGGGGACAGCAAAGGGCCACAAAGATGATTAAGGGCCTGCAGCATCTCTCCTATGAGGAAAGGCTGAGGGACTTGGGGCTTCTTTTTAGTCTGGAGAAGAGAAGGCTGAGGGGGGATCTGATCAACACCTCTAAATCCTTCAAGGGTGGGTGTCAGGAGGATGGGGCCAGGCTTTTCTCAGTGGTGCCCAGGGACAGGACAAGAGGAAATGGGCACAAACTTGAATATAAGAAGTCCCACCTAAAGATGAGGAGGAACTTCTTTGCTGTGAGAGGGGTAGAGCCCTGTCAGAGGCTGCCCAGAGAGGTGGTGGTGTCTCCTTCTCTGGAGACATTCAAACCCTCCACCTGGACAAGTTCCTGTGCAACGTGCTCTGGGTAGACCCACTCTGTCTTGGGGAGGTTGGACTAGATGATCTCCAGAGGTCCCTTCCAAACCCATATGATTCTATGGACGGTCATGTCCTCAGCTCAGGGGGAGATGGATAAGGAGGAGGTAAGATACTTTTATGATTTTCATCAGGAATCCAGTGATAGCTCCTGGCTCTTTAAAGCTCTACGAGACACCTCCACAGTGTTCATTTCGTATCTCTTGTTAATTAAATAAGGAGTTGATACAGACCCTGTACTAAAAGGTTAGCAGATGTGAGGCACCTGCTGAGGGGACAATGGCCAGGAGGAGACCCCTCACATCCAGGCTTTCTAGGGTTCGTCATTGTTACACCTGCCATGTAATAAATACACCAAAACCCCCTAAATTTAGCAGTAGCGACAAGCATAAGACGCTGCCTAATTACGCCGACAGCACCGCCACGCTCGGCCAAAGCCGATTTTCTCTGACAAAATGAGAACCGAATTACACCGGCTGCACCCGGGAAGCAAAAGAGATTTAACACACCGTTTCGGCTCACAGAGGGGAGGGCACGGGGGGGTCCCATGGTCACCATCCCCCGCTCCTGCTCCCGCAGCCTCCTGCCAGCCCCACGGCAGCCACACAGCATCCTTCCCACCCGGTGGCAACCAGAACTCAGAGCCGCAAGCCAAGGAAGAGCGGGAGGTTTCCAAGGAGGATTTCAAGGAGAAAAGACCAGGAGGAAGGATGGATGAAGTCCTTGCAGCACGGGGTGTTTTCCATAAGAATTTAAATAAGTTTTCCCTTTTAGAAGGGTGGAAATTCAGCCAAGATGGCATGATGGAGAAGGCTTGGGGAAGGATGAGCTGGGCCAGTCTGGACTGGCTCCAAAAGGCTCCGAAAGCTACTGTCTCTCCCCTGCAGAAATGTGTGTGCAGGGTTGGTTTTTTGGGTTGGTTTTTTTTTTTTTTTTTGTACAGGTTCGGGAGGGTTGCTATTTGTTTTGGAGAGCTTACTTTCTCTTTTCATTTGGCTTGGCAGAATTTCAATACTTCTGCCTTTCACCTCAATAAAAACAGCATGTCAGGCGGCAGGTTTTTATGATGGAATGACCTTTTCCACATGCAGAAAACCCACACCTTTTCTTGCATTTGGGGGGAGAGAGTAAAGCTGGTTTTGATGAAAAACAAAGCCTCCAACTCCACGGGTGACATTACCGTGAACTGGAAAATTAGAGTAGTGGTATTATTTTTTTTTTAACTATGCAGAATGAGGTCGGGATAAAACTTTCATTAACGCTGAGCTGTTTGCAGGGGTATGAAGGGGCGTAAGAAATTGCCATCACCAACAGCCCCCTCCTCAGTGCCACTGGGATGCTCAGACCCATCCCTGGACCACGTTGAGCCAATATTTGGGGCATTTCAGATTTCTGCATCCTCAGCAATTGGTGCGCCCCAATCCAGGAGAATATAATATTGCCTTCTTTGTCCTTCCCCATCTCCAAGTCTCCACGGGGGCAGCCCAGCGATAAATAATGCCTACAGAAACCCCTCGAAAGCTGTGGAAGCACATCGTGTCCTCGTGCCGCAGTCCCGTTCATTAGCACATTGTTGATGTTCATTAATCGAGTGTAAAACTGTAATTAAAAATAATCTCCTTTTCTTGAAGCGGCGGCAGCGGAGGGAAAAAAAAAGAAAAAAAAAAGAAAAAAGGAGGACGCCGAATAAGGGGAAATAAAACTAATGCATGAATGTGCTAATTGCAGCTGGGGGAACATGACGGCAAAACAATTTGCTGTTTTGTTTTCTTTCTGCGGGGCTGAGCACGAGGGCTCTGGCAGGGAGAGGAGGAGAGGATGGGGACGAGCCCCACCGTGGGGAAAAAGGCTGCAAACACCTTGCGAGAGGCTCCGTCCCGATAAGAATCTGTCTTCCCCCTCACCCCCCACCCCCCAAAAAAAAAAAAAATAAAAATCACGTGCCAGGCTGATCCCTGCTCGTTTGGAAGCCGAGCAGAAGCGGGGTTGGGGTTTATGTTGGCTGATTTATCTCCTTCGGTGGAGATTTCATTTCAAGTTGGAGGATGTTCAAAGCAAAGCCAGCCCTGTTACAGACTTAATTGGACCATATTTCAATCCCAGTTCATCTATTCAGCATGGATTCCTTATCCTAGGTCCATAAAGTTTTATTAAGTTATATATCAAGGAATATACATATAGGGTAGGGAGATATGGTCCTGCTTACATGTTTTTTGAAATGAGGAAGGTTGCCATCGCCTGTGTGTCTGTCTCTATTCACAGCCAGGTATCTGCTGTCCTGGTCTGGGCACTCAGACCCTTCCCACCCCACGGAGCCCTACCTCATCTGAGGGGGATCTGCAAAAATAGAAGAGCACCACGGGTGGAGATGCTGAGTCCATCACCAGCCACGGACATCTCACCAGCCCCATGGGTTGGAGGTAATTCAGTATTTTTTTGGAGTCTAAGGCTGGAGGAGCAGGGGGATGTTTTGGGGTGATGCTGTCCCATGTGGCCCCATCGGGACCAAGCCCTGCAACCACCAGGTGAAGCCTTTTCCAACTTCTCTCTGTCCTCCCCACGCTCACTCCATCTCTCTTGGCTTTATCTGCTTCTCCATCCTGCCCCTCCTCTTCGTCAGCCGAGGTTATTTTGTGAAGACAAGTAATTACTGGCACGTTATCCACGCTCAGCCGCGTGTCCTACCAGCGCCTGCTGATGTACAGGAGCAGGCAGCTTGATAATGGGACATATTTAAGCTGATTGCTGCTGGAGATAAATGATTTCTCTGAATGGATGCACTTTTGTTAAACTTCTGAAGACAAAAGGAAAAGTTACCTTTTTTCCTTCTTCTTTTTTTGTTTTTGTTTTTTAAAAAAAAAAAAACAAAAAACACCCTTTGAAAAAGACGTGCCTCCCCCGAGATTCTCATTTCAGATTAGGATATCAGGTGTACGGCAAGAGATCTCCGATTCCCTGGCTGTCAGGGCTGCTGTTTGATATTCAAACCCGTCATTTGATCGTTCCTGAATAGCTGCCTCAGTGTCCTTGAGGATGGCTCTATTAAATGCCAAATCTGTTCCCTATCCCTCTGTATCCGTGACGAGACAGAACGACTCACTCAGGAGAGCCGGGGGGGTATTAACGTGACTCAACTGTGTCTTTTTTAAGCGTGTCAGGGAGCGAGTGGGTGGAGAGGGAAGGGGATGGGGAAGGGAGGAGAGAAGCTTGGGAGGGATAAAACCCACTTGAGATGGAGTGTCTGGTTGTGCTGCAGGGCAGACCGGGGAGAAAATTGGCCTGAAGATCAGAAGGTGAGAGGATCTTTGTTAGAAAAGAAGGGGGAGAAGAAATGTGTTCAATGTGTGAGCAGCAGGTGGAGGGAGGTCATCCTGCCCCTCTGCTCTGCCCTGCCCTGGGGAGGACCCATCTGGAGCACTGGCACAAACTTGAACATAAAGAAGTTCCATCTAAACATGAGGAAGAACTTCATCGCTTTGAGGGTGGCAGAACCCTGGAAGAGGCTGCCCAGGGAGGTGGTGGGGTCTCCTTCTCTGGGGTCATTCAAACCCCCCCCGGACCCGTTCCTGTGGGACCTGCTGTGGGTGGCCCTGCTCTGGCAGGGGGTTGGAGGAGATGATCCCTTCCAACCCCATGGGATTCTGTGATTCTGTAATGCTTCATGCGAGGAATTAAAATCAGTGCTTTTCAGCCCAAAAACCCATCCAGAGCCAGGGGGCTGCACGCAGACAGCATCCAGAGTGGTGGAGAAGTTGGAAAATGTGGGATTCTTGGGGAAGCCTATGACAAACACGATGGCCAGGCCTGTGTTGGGATTTAGGTGACCTTTCTAGGGAAGGAACAGAAAGTGGCTTCTCTGCAACTCCCTTTGTACCCCCCTCATCACCGTCCCACTCCCTGCAGGACCCTCCAGCACCGAGTGAACCAGCCGCCTGGTAACCTTGGGTTGGTGTCATCGCAGCCACCATGGAGAGATCTTTCCACACATTAATGGCACTTGATTTAACGACATGTTCACATTAGATCTCGGTGTTGATTGCCGAAGTCACTTCAAGTTAATTACAGAGTTAATTACCAGCTAATAACTTTGCTGCTAATAGCTGTAACGGATTTTTGGCAAGGGTTGTCAGAAGGGGCTGATTGGACGGTCTCTTGGGCAGGATCCTCGTTACAGAAATGGATACACTGAAGGCAAATGATTCCAATCTTTTTTCTTTGATGAACAGTAAATTATTCTAATATCCCTCACCATTGTATTCGCTTATTATCTGTGGGTAATTAGAAGTGAAGAGCTGCAAAGCTGCCTCGGTTGCAGATAGGAGACCACAGCAATTGCGCTCTCTTGATTTTTGATGCTAATAGATTGGGTTTTCATCCATTGATTTTGCTTTCCTTCCTGCTGACATGCAGCATCCCCAGCCCTTCTGCACTCACACACCTGTACGTGTCCCACCCCAGGGTCCCTGCATCTTGTTTTTGGAGGCTCCTAAGGCCAGGACTCGTGCAAGTGAATCTCAGTGAAGAATCACAGTCAGTTCTTCTGCCTCTAAAAGTGACATCTCAGGGGTGGCTCTGACAGCTGGGACACGTTGCTTTCCCTTGCTTGTGGCAGATAAGGATGGTTCTGTCACAGAATCACAGAATGATATGGGGTGGGAAGGGACCTCTGGAGATCATCTCCTCCAACCCCCTGCCAGAGCAGGTCCACCCACAGCAGTCCAGGGGGGGGTTGAATGTCTCCAGAAAAGGAGACCCCACCACCTCTGCCACCCTCACAGCAAACAAGTTCCTCCTCATGTTTAGATGGTGGAACTTCTTACGTTCAAGTTTGTGCCCATTTCCTCTTGTCCTGTCCCTGGGCACCACTGAGAAAAGCCTGGCCCCATCCTCCTGACACCCACCCTTGAAAGATTTAGAGGTGTTGATCAGATCCCCCCTCAGCCTTCTCCAGACGAAAAAGCCCCAAGTCCCTCAGCCTTTCCTCATAGGAGAGATGCTCCAGGCCCGTCCTCATCTTTGTGGCCCTTTGCTGTCCCCTCTCCAGTAGTTCCCTGTCCTTCTGGAACTGGGGAACCAAGGACTGGTCCCAGTGCTCCAGATGGGTCCCTTCCTCCCAGCAAGCAGCATCCCCTCCTAACTTCTCAAGCATCCTCTTGGAATGCTCTTGGGAAAGCAAACTGGGATAACTGGTTAAAAGCTGTGCCCTGCGCACTGAGCAGCCACGAGCCCCACTTGATTTGGATGGAAATTAGCAGGCAGCAGGGGAAGCCGGGGGAAGGAAGCCTTGGAGACCAGCAGAGATTATCAGAAAACAAATGAATAGAACAGCGTGTCGTCCCTCAGCAAGGCACAGCCACCAAAATCAAAGGCGCAAGCAGGACTCGGCGATGAATTTTAATGCCGAGGGGGGTGAGGGTGATGGAGAGACCATGTGTCCTCATCAGCTGCAGCCTGAGCAGGGACAAAAGCGCTGCCCCAGCAGGTCTGAGCTGATTGGGAGCCCTGCAGAGCCTTTTGGTTTGTCCTCCACAAGGTTTGCAAATGTTGGGTCAATGGTTGCGGCTGGAGGCACCGGGGCTTTCGCATCCCTGCAGCTCCCAGACCAACACACCAACGGGCTGGAAACAGCCAAGAGAGAGCTTTATCACCTCCAAGCAGCAGATGGATGGGAGATTCCCAGGGAACCAAAGACAGGCTGCTGCCTCACAACCTTTTGGAGCTACCACCCCTCCTGCCAAGCAGAAGATAAAGCCAACAGCGGGTCCTCTGGCTGGGGGAGAGGGCAGAGATGCCCCGTGACAAAACATGGCAAGAGTTCAGCGACACAACATCCCTGGCATATGCAGCTCAGAAAGAACAGTGTCTTGGCTAAATCCCTCCCGAGCAGTAACCTGCTGCCAGGACAGCTTTGGAAAGGCATGTCCCTGCCTGGCTCAGGCATGGAATGGGGCAGAAAGCCATTCCAGGAGGTTTCTGTCACCCTCCTTCACAGCTCAGCTCCTCTGCAGCTCTGTGCATGCCTTCGGGAGCCGTGGCTTTGAACTCACCCCTCTCCAGAACTCACCGAGTACCTATTTGCCTGCGCTGAAGTACAAGCACCGCTTCACTGATTCCCTTGAACCCTTTTAATTCGTCAAAGGAGCTGACAAGCCCAGGAGGGAGCCTTTCTGTGCCTGACCGGCCCCATTTCCCAGGCTGGAGGAGACGGATCCTGCCAGGAGGTGACAGGAAGAAGAGTGAGGGATGAGAAATCATAACCAAGTCACCTGGATGAGGTGCAAGCTCAAAATTCTGGGGTCCTCGCTGAGACCTTGCTCCTACACCCTTCACAATGCCTCATCAGCCTCTCCAGAAAGCTTTGTCTGCTCTTTCCCACCCAGCCCTGGGGCACATCCCGTCGCTGCCACCTCCTTTAGTGTCCAGGTCCCATCAGGTGCTTGGCAGGGTTTGAAAGGGACCACACACCTGACCCCTGAGCACACCACACACCAGAGAGAACCCTCTGGGTTCTCATTGACCCTCAACCTCCAGCTTGTTCACGCTGGGCTTTGATTTATCCAGATCCAGAACGGATAACACAAGGCTTTGGATCAGCCCCTGGACACATGAGTAATTCCACGGGTTGCTCTTCTCTGGATATATAGTAAAATAATGATCTGTAAATCAATAAACCCCTTACTATTATACGCCACAAACATAATAGGAATTCATTACAATTTGTAAATGCCACAAAGAGAAAACTAATCCAGAGTCTGCTCCAGGTTTTTGTAAGTATGCAGCCCCCATCACGCGCTCAAAATATTGAGCTTTCCTGGAAATCAGGCGCAGTGGCGGGTCCTGACACCTGAAAACGCTTCCTTTCAGGCTGCTGCAGTATTTTAGCTCGACTCGCTGAATAGATGCAGCTGTAATCACCCTGCAGTGAATGATGCTTAAAATTGCAGTTCCCAGAATGCAGAGGGGAGAGCGGAGCCGGTAGCAGGTGACAGTGTTTGAATGTCATTTAAAGTTCACTTTCATTATTTTAATTGTCACTGTAAAAATCTCCCCATTCAGGCCTGATTATGCTCTAAGAGAAATCAGAACTTAAATCCCAATCAATCAGACCTGGAAGTGGTGTTTCGCCGACACAGGCAGCGGCGCCGGGGCTGTGATTAAGCCACGGTATGAGCGAGCCCTGGAAAAAACTACCAGGAGATTTGGGATTAGCGCTGAATAACGAACACGGCCAAAGTCGTCACGGGGATGAGTGAAAAAGGAACCTTCACCTCTTAAATTAGGTTTTTCCAGCATTGTTTCATGGCGATGTGGGAGATGGGGGTGGGGAGGATGGGTACCACGGGTGGGAAACGCGGGTGTGGGAAGGTTTTCCCTGCTGCTGCCTCAGTTTCTCTTCATCCCACCAAAAAGGGAAATGATGGAGTATTTGGCCAAGAAGGCAAATGGCTTCAAGCAGAGTGTGAGCAGAAGGTCAAGAGAGATCATCCTCCCCCTCTGCTCTGCCCTGGGGAGGCCACCTCTGGAGCACCGGGACCAGTTCTGGGCTCCCCAGTTCCAGAAGGGAACTGCTGGAGAGGGGACAGCAAATGGCTGCAAAGAGGATTAGAGGCCTGGAGCATCTCTCCTATGAGGAAAGGCTGAGGGACTTGGGTCTTTTTAGTCTGGAGAAGAGAAGGCTGAGGGGGGATCTGATCAACACCTCTAAATCCTTCAAGGGGGGGTGTCAGGAGGATGGGGCCAGGCTTTTCTCAGTGGTGCCCAGGGACAGGACAAGAGGGAACGGGCACAAACTTGAACGTAAGAAGTTCCACCTAAAGATGAGGAGGAAGTTCTTTGGGGTGAGGGTGGCAGAGCCCTG
>BJBW01005031.1:16224-27844 GCA_004320125.1 Scolopax mira
TTTCCTCACAAGGGAGATGCTCCAATCCCTCCAGCATCTTGGTTGCCCTTCACCAGATTCTCTCCAGCACTTCCCTGTCCCTCTTGAACTGGGGAGCCCAGAACTGGATGCAGGATTCCAGTTGTGGCCTCCCCAGTGCAGGGCAGAGGAGGAAATCTGTTTAAATACTTCTGCTGAACCTGGGACCAAGGAAGTTTAGGCGAATCTCTGACCAGGGCTGCCTCCCTCAGAAAGATGCAGAAAGAAACATCTGAACTGTGTTGCTGCCTGGCTGGGAAACAAAATGCCTTGGTCTGTCATAAAAAGTCAGCAGCTTCTCTGCCCTGACCAGCTCCTGGTCCCCTTCTCACTCTGGCCATGACATAAACCATTGCAAAATCTGTCCATCAGGTGAAGAATGAGCAAGTGCAGGGAAACAAGATAAAACGAGTGAGACATCCCCAACGCAGCTCAGCACGGAGTTCCCAGCAGAAAACCCTGTGGCTCTGAGGAAAATGCTTCGGAGGAGATTTCATTATTAAAGATGCAGTGGCAGCCTTGGGGGGGGAGTCTGGTGGAGAAAGGACTCCCCAGGGTGGAAAAGGGATGTCTCAGGACCAGACGCAGGAGTTGTTCACCTCTCCTAACAACCCCAACAGCACTGTCAGAGAGAGGTTGCCTGGCAGCCACCCAAAGCAGACAAATTGCTCTGGAGAACAGCAACGACAGCTCCTGACACTCTCACTCCCAGCCCCTCCTGGAGAGACACCTCATAATTTCACTTCCTGCATGGAGAGGAGGTTTGACAGCGAGTCAAGTGACAGGGGACTCACATCAGCCATCCCCAAGGACTGGGAGTCCCTGGGCATCTGCATGTGAACCATGGGTTTACGGAGCAGCCACGTACCAGGAGAAACTCCCCATTATCCATAACAGACATAAGGATTGGTAGAATTGTTCAGGTTGGAAAAGACCCTTGGGATGATCAAGTCCAACCATCAACCCCACTCTACAAAGTTCTCCCTCAACACCACATCTAAACAACCCTTAAACACGTCCAGGGATGGTGACTCAACCACCTCCCTGGGCAGCCTATTCCTGTGTCACTCCTGACTCTGGAGCTCTCAGCAGGGAGAGGAACCCAGCTCACAGCCTTTCTTTACTGGGCTTTTGGGATTTAATATCTGGTTTTCAACCCCAAGAAAACTCGCCGTGAAAATGTCCCTGATGGGATGAAGTTTTGAGCCCTCAACACAACACGCAAGCCAAGGGAACTCGGATGGTTTTTCTCATTGGATTTTCCCAGGAAAGGGGGTTTAACACTCAGCTCCTGGAGGAGATGGGACCCTCTTTAGATATTGTAATGAATAGGAAGGAGATGGGATTGATGGCTTCAATACGCACTGTTTGGAATGGGGGTTGTTTTAAACCAAGGAGGAAAGAAACTGCACTCTGATGGAGAAACTGTATTAAAGCCTCCACTCAGCAAAGGAGTTAATGAGTCTCCAGTATTACAGTGATAAAAGCAGAGAGTGTTTGTTTTTCTAGCCTAATTTCCTAGTTAACAGACAAAATCCATCTTTTTCTCTAAACCTAGAAATATTCTCTTGCAAATGACAGGTCTTTTCCGAGACTGGTATAAATCTGAACCTTGAAGGCTCCACCTTCAAGAGATGTGGGCAAAGCTCTCCGTGTTTTGCTGGAGCTTTGGCCCTGGAGTTCCACAGATTTACACCATCACACACTCTGTCCTGGACACATTTGCAGCAGATTTTTCCCAGCAAGTTTTAAGAGCAACTCCTCCAGAGGGGGAAGAGCTTCCTGCTTCCCCTGCAGTCTTCCCATCATCTCGGAAATATGTTTCAACATATGTCACCGTGACTCCACAAAAGCCATTTGGAATAATTTGCCTGCTCTGTAAAGACACGGTATTTGTTAGGGAGATGGAAACTTCCCCCTGGGCCGTGGGGAAGGGAGAGGTGGACTGTGATCTTTCAACATTCTATTGCAAATACCTCAGCCCTGTGCCTGGCTGCAGCGCGTGTATTAACCTCCCTCTCCGTGGAACTATTTAAGTTAGTGGCTGATTTATTCTGCTGAACAATTCCCAGCTTTCCAGCTCATTTTTTCTTTGAGCACTGACTGTCAGGAGGTTTTTGGGCTCGGATGGTTTGTTGGTGAGCAGCACACGCGTGTGAGAGCTGCTGCTTCGAGCCCAAACCGGGAACAAGAGGCAGAAGACAACGCTTTATTTTTGTTTGCTTTTCCCTAAATATGGAAACCACCCATGAGCGCTCCCCACAAGTAGCCTTGAGCAACAAGACGTTGCTGAAACCAGACCCTGGAAAGCTGGATTTGAATCCCAGCCTTGCTACGGAGGAGCTGAGGATGCTGGTGGTGCCATCTGGCTCTGTCGACGCCTCTGCTCATCCCATCCCTTCCCTCCAGAGCATCCCCAGCACCTTCCAAAAGTGGGGATATTTCACAAGGTGTTTGCACGTACCCTCACAAAACGACACGATTACGATACAAAAAAAAACCATATCAAATCTACCCAAACCCCTGGTTACGTGTCATCATCACGGCACTAGGAGCTCATTTGAAACTCCCAAGGCTTTGGGGAGAAATTTCATCTCCTTTCAGCATTAAGAGCTCATCAGAGGCATCGACTTTTCTATGCAGAGCCCCGTCGCCAGCACTTTTTGCCCTCTTTTTTCATTAATAACAGGCAAAGATTTGTTTCTTTGCTCCTGAGCCTCTTCCCTGATCCCCCGCAGAAGGGGAGATCCTGCATTTCTCTCTCTCAGAGCATCTTTCTAACTCCCTGTCACTCAGCACCAAGTCCTCCAGCACCTCAGCTGATGCTCTGCCTCCCGTGCACGGCTCCGCTGTCACCCCTCGCTGCCACCACCCGATCCCACGGGTGACACCACAACAGGGGCTCTGATGCCCCCCGGGGCCAGCAAAATCTCAGCTCCTCGCTTTCTCCCATCCCTTTCCTACCCGAAACCGGGAGGGACAATGAGCTGCAGGGCCTGAGGTTGAAAGAGATGGGTTTGACCTTCAGCAGAATTGGTCTGGATTTCACGGATTCGTCATTTTTAAGGCCAAAAAGTGCTGTTTCCCACACCTAACCTGACATCCGGCGTAATGAGGGCCATATAAATTCACCCAGTAATTCCCACCTCAAATACAACTGCCTGTGGATGGAGTTAGGCTGTGTATTTAAAAAAATCAGGCAGCTGACCTTTGGTAATGGGCCCCATGATTAATTACCAGGCCAGATGAGAGTGTGGATCTTATTTCAATTAGAGCTTGGTTGCCTTCAGCTTCCAGACACCAGGACTGGCCATGGCTCCCTTTGCCAGGTTTTAAAATCCCCCAAAACGGGTCCGTGGGCACCGAATAGAGACCCTCACCTACCAGGGACCTTTGTGGGTTTTTCCTCCAAGGTGCTATGATGAGCTTTTCCACACTCCCATTAATTACAGGCGCAATTTAATTTTACAAGACTCTCAGAGCATTACACCTGGGCTTTCAAGCTGTGACCAGAGGTTGCAAACCTCCCCGGCCAGAGCCAAGAGCCCCAAAGAGAGTCTCTAAAAGGGGTCAGAACAAGTGATTTCAGGAGGATTAAAATTCAGTGAAATCCCGAGCTGCAGAGCATCCCTGCTGGGGATGCATAACGCTGGAGCATCAGGGAATCCAGTGTCTTGGTTGTTAATGCCAGAATTCCCATCAATCACAGCCTTGGGATACTGGTTTTAAAGCAGCACAATGTGCAGGCTCCCAGTTTAAGGGCTGGTCACCGATTCTCATGCATGGATCCCTCATTCAGGGATTCTAAGCACTTTCACAAGGGGGAAGGAATCAATTTGGGGGATTAGGAGCAAGACTGGTGTAAAGAGCGTGTCGGGCCCTCATTCCCAGTTTGTGTACTGGTGCAACCAGCGAGGGAAGAATTAGATCATCCCAGAGGATGCCATACCCCAGCTGGGGCCGAGCTGGGAAGGAGGATGGGACACAGCCCCCTGTTCCTGGAGCTCTCACCCCTGGGAAGGTCTGGGAAGGTTTGGGAAGAAAAGATCTCATTGCTTTCGACCAGACCATTCTGGCCTGAGATCAATTTGCTGGTAGGATTAGGCTGCCTCCTGATTGGAGAGGAGATTGCCTGTTTTTCATGTAAATGCTCTTTAATGGATGTTTAGTACAAAGCTGACAGTGATATGACAGATAGGATCCTCACGGGGGCTTTTTGCAATCACACTGTTAGTTTACTCCTTTAGATGACAGAGATCTTGATCTTTCAGTCTTTCAAGTGTTGTGTATTTTGGGTTTGGCGGGTGTGGGTTTTTTTTTTTCCCCTAAACAGTGGTGTCCTTGACAAATACACAAAAAATGCCACAGAGACAGGAAAAAAAAAAAAATAGGGCAATCCAACCTAACACCACTACAGCCGATCAGCCAAACCCCAGCTGCTGGAGCAGCAAGAAGAATGGAAAAGAGATTTCATCAACAGTTGAGGGGTCTCCTCACCCATTTTCCCTTCCTGCAGAGACCTGGGGTCTCCGTACAGCCAAGCTGCACCCAAAGGTGCCAACCCAAATTCGTGATCAATGGGGTAGGCACTTGCACAGCATGTGTGAGGCTGTCACCAGAGAATCACAGAACGGTTTGGGTTGGGAGGGACCTTAAAGATCATTGAGTTCCAATCCCCCTGGGACACCTCCCACCACACCAGGTTGCTCCAAGCCCCCTCCAGCCTGCCCTGTTGGCCTCCTGGCATGGGGCAGCCACAGCTTCTTGGGGCAACCTGGGCCAGGCTCTCACCCCCATCATTGGAAAACATTCCTTCCTTATACCCAGTTTCAGCCTCCCCTCTTTTAGTACAAAACCATCACTTTTTGTCCTATCACAACAGGCCCTACTAAAAAGTCTGTCACCAGACCTTTTAGTGCCACCAAGGGACCCGGCACAGCTTTTCCCTGCCTGCACCAGGGCACACATGGTCCTTTCACCCCCATCCTCACCAGGCAGGAGGAGATCCCACCGGCTCCAAGAGCGTTGCCCTCATTTTTCAGGCTGTGCAGAGACCTCCCGGCAGAGGGGTTGGCTAAATTGAAATCCAGGAGCAAAACTCCTCCGTTTTCCCTCCATTACTGTTTGCATTGAATATTTCATTAATGCAATATCACAAGTCACCAAAGCAGAGCGGATTGTTAAATCCAAAAAAATTAAAAAAAAAAAAAAAACTAACAAAAAAACAA
Organism: Scolopax mira; assembly: GCA_004320125.1. Classification (NCBI taxonomy): domain Eukaryota; kingdom Metazoa; phylum Chordata; class Aves; order Charadriiformes; family Scolopacidae; genus Scolopax; species Scolopax mira. Next base: position 21,471 of record BJBW01005031.1, read on the forward strand.
GCCATCACACCGTATTGCTCCCCAGCCCTTCTGATTGCATCGGCTGCAAGAATTCAATTTCTTACAGAATCCTAGAGGGAAATAAGAGGAGTTTGGGGAAAGAAGAAGGGGAAGGAAGAAGAAAGCCTCACCCAAAGAGAAATTAATGAATTAAATATTGTCCAAACCAACCACCTAAGAGGCCAGCTGCAATCAGGGAGAACAGATGTAGAGGTATAAAACTAATGACATTAGCTAATGGGAAGGAGGGAAGGATCTCTCCATCATTTGTATTTTCTAACATGCTGAGACTTAGGACAAGCTATTAAGGAGCTGACATTTGCAAGTGTATTTAAGCCCTGCTTAGATTAAAGCTTTTTATTTCTTCTAACTCTCATCTTCTCCCTACCACATTCTCTAACATTTGCCCCCTCTTTAGTGGATTTATTTCTGTAGAGTTATTCAATATCTCCATCCACATCTGTGCATCTCCTCTTTCTTCTCTTCGTCTATTTACCATGAAGCTAATGGTGAATAAATTAAGAGCAAAATGAATATATTCCTCCTATGAATAATTGATGGACATCTCTACGAAGGGATCCCACCCAGGTTTCTGTGCGTGGGGGCACAAAACGCAGAGCTTGGGGACCAGGAAGAGAAGAAATTTGTGCTCCTCATCACAGAAACTCGGAGCTCATGGGAGGAGGAAGGGGAATATTCCTGCCTGTCCCATTCCAGCAGCAAAATTCAGTGATTATTCCCTTGGCATGGACACATGAGCTCCCGGTGCCACCCCCAGCCCCTGCTCGTGCCACTGTCCCCAGCTCGGAGCAGCCCGGGCACGGCCACGTCTCGGCAGCGCAGCCGAGGATAATTAAACTTTGCAGTTAAGAGATAACGTGAGAGATGCAGTTTTTTTCCCCTCTGAGCTTTTCACATCACAGCTGGAAGCATTAGATAAGGTAGAAATTGGCCTATTTTCCAGCCCAAAGTAGCTTTGCAGTGAGAATACAAGGAAATTTAAGATTATTTTTTTTTCGCCCCGGCTCTGAAATAAAAATCTGACGGGTTGCCTCACGACACCCCCCTGCCCTTGCTCCAAAAATCTCAGGGATGCGGTGTCTTCTGAGACCTGAGGGGATGTTTTGGGTAAGCAATGAAGGCAAAACGCCGAATGCCAGAGATGATGATGCCGCCGCATCCTTTATCCCAGGACGTGGACCTCAGATGCTGGTGGCCGGCGTGGCCAGCATCATCACCCCCACTGTGCCAGCTCTGGCCAGCCCCGTTTGAGCAGATGTGACAGCCCGGGGAGCCGGGGGGAGGCCAGTCACTGGGGATTAGCATTAAATGCCACATCTGTTGGCTTCCCAGCCCATGCCTGGGTGGAAAAGCACTTCACCGGGCAGAGGATGCTCGGCAGAGACAGGCGGGCAGATGTGAGTGACATTAGGCTGCCCCCCCTTGCCCTCCCCAGCTGCCTAACACTTTCTGACACCCTTCTACTAAAAACCACCGACTTTAGAGAAGGGGAGGAGGGGCTGGGATTTGTCAGCTCTGGTTCTGGATGGAACTCCCCCCACAGCTGGGGCAGAGGGCGGGAGGAGTAGTTTGCCAGGAAAAATCACTGCCAGGGGATGCTGCCGGGGTCTGGGGCTCGGGGCTTGGGGCGGGGGGGGGGATAGGGGGGTTAGAAATTAAGCTGCTGAATATTAACACAAACTATGAGAGCATCCAGAGGAGGAAAAACCAGCATTAACCATCCAGCTTTTTAGAAATGCTTGCTTCTTACTGAACAGAGGCCTAATTAATTGCAGTTCCATATGCATATAGATATATAGATATATAGACACACACATAGGTATTCTCTTCCCACAGACACACACTTGCAGTGCCCTCCCTGGAGATCTCAATTAAGAAAAGCCTCAGCCTTATCTCCTGCCACTGAGTTTCTCAGACAGATGTTGCAAAGAGGCGGGGAGAGAGGAAAGAAAAGAAAAGAAAATATCCTTTTCAACATTCAGATGTGCTGCACGTTCAACCACCACTTCCCCCAAGTGCCGGCGCCTTCTCCAAAGCAAACTGCTCCTCGCTCCAAATGGCAGCCGGGCCTGGAGGATTGCTGTTTACTTGGAAAGATGCTTTCACAAGAGACGGGAGAAGGAAAAAAAAAAAAAGAAAAAAGAGGGGAAAAAAAAAAAAAGAGAGAAAAAAAGTCAAACGACCTCAATCCAGGATATTGCTTCCTTCCTCCTGACATTTATGAACTATGTATTTCACATCTCTGGTGCCGTGTTCCATAAAATAACATCTGTCATAGCCGCCAGCCCTTGGAAAGTGCTCTCGCTGGGGTTTACTTTGCAGATTTAGTGCTCGGGAAAAGGGGGCTCGGCGGAGGCTGCCAAGAGGGGAGAGTGCAAAAAGAGGGAGAAAAGAGAGTTGGCACATCCCTGCAAAGCCCTGCCCATGGGGATGATGAAGATGCCCTGTCTGCCCCCCAAAAAAAAACTCTGTCCATCCCCATTTTCATGCCCCCATTTCATTTCATGGGCGTTTGGGGCAAAAGCTGTAAAACTGCTGCCTCCCAAACCTGGAAAGCCCAGACCAGACCCCCCAGTCCCCCTCATCCCAGCCTGGTGGGTCCATACAGAGAAGGGAATAAAGCACAAATCTCCCCGCAGAGCTTTCTTTTCAATCTTTTCTCCTCCCTATCCCATCCCATTCGTCTCTCCTTATTCATTCCTGCACTTTTGTCAACTTTTTCCTCCTTTCACCCTGTGTCTCCCCCCCCTCCATCCCCACTTCCCTCCGTCGGCGTCTCGCTCCCCTGCTCCCGGCTCCAGAGCAGTCTCTTGACACCTCGAGTCACCATGACAACCTCCTCCGAGATGATGGCAATACGGATCGCAAAATTCTGCTGCCACTGGAGGTTCTTGTTCTCTGCTGGCATAAATTCCCTTCCTCCTTCACCCAGTGAAGGTCTCGAAGGAGCTCGGAGGTTTAGGCAGGAAGAAACAAAGACAAAACATTCCAGGACGGGGCCCACGGGTAAACACTCTGGTTTCCAACTGGCAATAAAGTCGGGGCTGTCCCCAGTTCCTCCAGCAACCTCCCTCATCCCAAGTGCTTTCCCACACCTCTCATCCTCACCAAGGTGGTACCTGGTCAGACACATCTTTCCCACCTCATCTTCTTCCCCCTCTTCTCACCCCCTCATCACAGCTTTGGAATATCGTGTGATCCCAGATGGACCATTAGCACCATTTCCTTAAGGAAATGAGGTTTCCTGCAGCAGAGTGTAGAACTTTTTCAAGCAACTGCATAATTCCCACCAAAAGGAGGAGTCTCAACCCACAGCCAGACACTGCATCTTCACCTGAGCCCATCACAGACGTGGGGAAGAAAAACATCAATCCTGCCCCAAATTTGTGTTCATTAGCAAAAATTAACTCTCTTTCCACTGGACAGACCAACTTCATCCCCCCAACCAGCTCGAACAACCAGGGGACCAACAAAACCAGGAGAGCTGGAAGCTCCCCATTGGCTCCTTCAGAGAGAGCATGAGGGGCAGAGTTACTGGTCAGAGAGGTGGAACAGCTCGGGATGTGAAGGAGAACCAAGGAATAGTGAAATATCTGCAGAACCTGAATTTCTAGAGCTTCATTAGGGCAGGAATGAGGAGGGGAGGGTGACACCCCTCTTTCAAAGCAAAAACAGCAGGAGGAATCACCTGGTGCATTTTCGCTGCCCAGCTCCTCGGGGGGGGCTGGAATTCAAACAAGCTCTCTTGCTTTCAGCTCAATTCCATTTGGATGCTCAACACTCAAAAATCAGGGTCCAGCTTCCAAACGTCAGATTTCAAAGACAAATGGGCCAGGGTTTTGGATCTGGAACCAGGTTGGCATTTCAAGCCTCCCCGGGGTTTGAAGTTTGGGGGGGTTTTGGACCTGAATTGTAGACTTAATGCTGCTCTCTCTTTGAAAGGCACCGTCTCACTCAGTTTTTACATTAAATTATCATAACAGGCTCAGGCAATATATTGTGGCGCTTGTCAGGATGAGGAAAACCGAGTATTTTGTGACAAATGCAGACAGATGGCACAGGGTATGGATGTGCCAATGCACCAGGCATATATTTAATTAGGTCTGCAAGCGAGGGCACCCATCACTTGTGTTCCCTCTCGTGGAACAGCCTCTCCATCAACCTGTGGACTGGAATTCCTGCTCTGCAGATATTCCCTTGATTTCCCCCACGGCACGTCCATTCGTGGAGGTGGCTGGGTCCAAACTCAGGGTATGGGCTGCACATTGACAAACAAGGCTGTTTTGTTACAGAAGCCTGTTCCCCCCCCACAAAAAAACCCCAACAAACACCAAAAAAAAACCCAAAAAAAGCTTAAAAACGAATTAAATAGAGGAAGAAATAACAGAGAGCTGCCTGGGAACGGATCCGGCTCCATGGAAGAGTGAAGGAGCAGTGCTGCTTTCCAGGCTGGAGCTCTTTTAGGTGACACCAGAGATGGAAACATCCCAAGAGGGACACGGGGAATCAGTCTCAGGGCAAGGTCAAGAGCTGTGAGGTTAAAAATTCCTCCCCCTGGCCATCTCGCAGCAGATCAAGGGGCTAAAAAGGGGGGGTTCATCTCCTGGCCCTATCCCGAGGCCGGGTTCCTTCCCCGCCGCTGCAGCGGAGCAGAAAACTCCATCTCACCATAAAACCAGGGACGAGCTCTCCTTTGAGGCTTAATTAATGGATGTTTGCAAAGTGCTTGGAAATCCTACGGGGAAGGGAGGCCCGTGGTATCGTGGCAAAGAATCTTATTGCCGAGTTCCGTTTCGCGTCAGCTGCTGCTCGAGGTAAATTCATGCAGCGCTTTGTAGGCGACTGAAAGCCCTCTCAGTCCCCACCGCTCTCCCTCGCAGCCCAAATCGAGATGCTGAAAGGCTGATGATGTCTCCCCCCCCCCCCGAAAAAAAATACATACATAAATAAATAAATTAAATAAAACATTTAAAAAATAAAAAAACCCTTGAAAGAAGCATTCTGTGCCAAGATAATTCTGCTTATATAACACATTATCTGTCTTTCTTTTCTCCTGGATTTTATTACTAAGAGGTATTTGCATGAAAACAGGATCTTTGTTGCTGAGTAAATTCATCTGCTACCCCTCATGTCCCCATTCTGCTGCGGCCGAGTGACAGCTATTGTGCTCTGCTCCCAGCTATTTATACACTCCCTGCTCCATGTCTGCGTCCGCCTCCTCGGGAAAAAAAAAATACCCCTGGTTTTAAAGGGGAAAATCAAATTCCATAAAAGCTGCTTCTTGGTCTTCCTTCCACCGAAGGCGTTGCAAGATGGGAGCCGACGAGGGCTTTGGGTTTGCCTCAAGCTTTTGGGTTTGCCTCCATCAGAGCAGAATAAACTATTTTGGCTCAAACGGGAGTTTGGGCTTTTTTGGAGGGGAAAGGAGATATTTTTGGAGAGCAAAGAAGCAGGGCTGGTGGGTGGGCAGGAGGGCTTGGGAAGAGGAGGATGGAGTGTGTGTTCCACTACACTAGAGGGACTTCTCCATCCCCAACACTGCAGGTTTTCCTGGGGTTCCTACCCAAATTTAAAGCTGGGAATGCAGAGAGAGGAGGACAGGATGGCATCGAGCCACCTGAAAGCTGGGAAGATGCCTTGAGGTGGAGGAATTAGAGGGCTCAGTCTGCCCGGCTTGTCCCAGAAGAGGGATGAGGTATGATTTGATGAGAAGTGTAAGACTTTCCCCAAGGTCCAAAAGACAGGGTGCTAAAGGGCTATTTAATCTAGCGGAGAAAGGCATGGCAGGAACAAATAGCTACAGCTAAACACATTCAAATGGGAAATAAAGCACATTTTTTTATAGCGGCGGCGATTAACCATTGGAACAAACTACCACGAACGCTCCCAGACCGGAGGCAAGTTGGGGAGATGCTTTCACCAGACACAGTTTGCAGGGATCCCGGGATGTGACAGTGGGGCTGGGATGCCCAGGAGGCCACCAAGAAGATAAGGATGCCTTTAAGGATCTATGATGGTTCCGATCAGATATTAGGAACAATTTTTACCCTGAAAGGGTTGTTAAGCCTTGGAATGGGCTGCCCAGGGAAGGGGTTGAGAACTAACCCTGGAAGGATTTAAAAGATGGGTTGACATAGTGCTTAGAGACGTAGCTTAGTGATGGGGGGGGGGGCATTGGTATGGTTTTCTTTGGGGTTTTTTTAATCAGACTTAGGCTGATGGGTGATCTTAAAGGTTCCTTCCAACCTAGCCAATTCTATGATTTTTCTCTTCTCAGCAGGATTACTTTCCACAGGAAACATCCGCTTTAACATGGAAATATGGGGGGGGGGGGGGGGGGGGGGGGAAAAAAC
>BJBW01005031.1:27856-38323 GCA_004320125.1 Scolopax mira
GTGTGGAAAAAACTACAGAAAACTTCCATATGAAGCAAGTTGAAAATGTTTCAAGCCCGAAGTGCTAACGCAAATGTTTTTATGGGTTATAAAGCCCCGATTTCTCACGCTTCATTCCCTTATGCTGGCTGGCCTTCCCAGCCAAGCGAACCGTACCAGAGCCATCAATTCAAAATAAGAAGAAAAGCGAGGAAATCGGTCACGGGGCACGAAAGGCGAGGGGAGGGATGTTCAAAAGCAGAAGGAAACCATCCCAGCCCCGCCGGCTCTTCGCACCTCGGCCGCTGCCTGCCTACAGATGTATAAATCATACAGGTCAGGTAGAGGGGATCCTTCCAGCTGGAAGCGATTCGGCAGAGATAAAAGAGCGCTGCAAACCCGGGGATGTCAGAAATGCCACCTTTGATTAAAAATTTACCGGACTGAGAGCTCCCCTTCCTCTTCCTGGGGCTCCCACCTCCCCACGCAGGCAGGGATGCTCCCACTCTACCCCCTATCCCCCAGCCCAGCTCCCCTTGTTCCTGGCTTGGGTTTATTTTGCGGGGGGTTGGGAGGTGTATTTTTTAATTCTTAATGGTGTGATCGGTTCTGGCTCCTCTTCTCAGCGAGAAGGGGAAGCCTCATCAGGGAAAACTAATTCTGATCCGTGCTGGTATCAAGTCAAAAGGGTCAGTGAGTCGGGGCTTACCCATTCAGGTCCCACCTCAGCTATTCCACAACCGTAAAAAAGAAATAATTCATTTCTTTAATGGATCAGACCTACACAAAAAACGGTGGGAGGGGAGGAAGCCATGTACAGATCAGCAGGTTGGGGAACTTTAATTGCTTTTTATTCATTTAAGCTCTAAGGATGTGATGACACGCTCTGTTATAATACCGCAGCCCTGATGGGATGAAGCCTGTTCCTGCCTTACCAAAGTACTGAATTAACAAGACAAAGGTTATTTATCTCTTTAGCTCCTGTTTGAAAAGCCCAGCACCACCTCTCTCTGCCGGGGAAGGGGGAGGTCCTGAAGCCCATCTGCCGAGGAAGATGAAGGGCTCCACCATGGACGTCCCTGGGGACCTGGCAGAGCCCCCATCACCGAGTCCCTCCTCCAACACCTTCACAAAACCATCCCCTCCACTAGCATCCCTTGGGCTTTTCCCAGAAACTTCCAGGAGCCATTGAGGCTGAGGAAGGAGCCATTGAGGCTGAGGAAGGAGCCACTGAGGCAGAGGAAGGAGCAGAGCCCCCCACTCTGGCGTCTCCCAGCTGCTGTTTCTTCCCTAAACACCTCTAGGCTTTTTGGGTTTTATTTTGACACGTCCACTCATCTCTGCTGGGAAAAGCTTCCTTTGGCTTCTCCTCTCATTAGCTGCTCCTTAATGTTTCATATTCCTGCCCGGGATCCAGGGCTTAGCGTTGCCTCTGCCAAGCACCCTCCCGCAGACCCCGGGATCAGGAGAGAAGCATCATTAGAGTAAAACTGGGATAAAACCACAGAAATCCGATATCTGTGGGAGATTTCTTTTTCTTAGCTTTTCCTGCTTAGGAAGCCCTTGAAAAGTCAGGCCTTGCAGAAATCATCAGAACTCCCCTTTTCCCTCTCTCCCCCCAGTACCGGCTTCGGGACCGGGGCTGTGGATGCTCGTGGTGCCAGATGGGTCCTGGCTGCATCCCAGACACAGGAACAAACCCGGCCCTGAGCCAGGAGGGAGGCAGGAGGAGAGGCCCTAAGAGGAGGAATCAGCCTCCTCCCTGGCCCCTCTTCTCCCCCCAAAAACCCGATGAATTTGGGCTTAAAGACGCGAGACTTTTACAACAATTATAAACTGTGATTTACATTTTCTTTTCCTCCCGGTTCAGGAGACGTAGGTCATCTTTCTAGCTTTTAACGGGAATCACGAGGGCTGGAAACTCACTGTTATTTTTTACGATGATGATGATTAGTAGTAGTATTATTATTTAATGAAGGCCGAGATTCTCACACAATAAAAACTCCAGGCACCAGGGGGAAAACACCGGGTAACACAGCATCCACAGAGCTGTGCAGCATCCCATCCTCCCCGGTACCCTTTGGCTGCGTTGCCAGCCCTCTGGGCCAGTAGCCCCCAGCAGGGTTTGCCCTGGAATCGTACCCCAGCCCCACAGTGAGACGGGGCACAGCGCTTCCTGCCTCCCGCCAGCGTTCCCGTCCGTCTTCTTTATGCCTTTCGGGATGTTACACTAATTGTGATGGATGCTCTCTTTGTGCTTACACAGGGAGGGAGATGATGAAGCCTTAATGTAAGGTAATATGTCTATTAAAGATTTAAAATAACCAGCGCGGCTGGTGATCCCTCATTTTAACAGCAGCTCAGCTTATCGGCAGCGAGGGGAGCAGCTGGGGATGAGGGTGAGATGGAGAGGGATGAAGGCTCAAGCCCACCCATATTTGCAGCCAGCCCCCAGGACTTCCTTGTTTTATAGATACTCGCCTTCAATTTGGGGCTGTTTCCTCCTCATACCCTGCCTCAGCTTCCCCTTCTGTAAAAAGGGGCCAGCGCTCCCTCCCTCCCTCCACAAAATTATCTCTGCTCCCTCTCGGTACCACAGTGGAGAAAAGCTAATTACAGGTAATTTTGCAGCACCGGGGAGGGCTGGGAACAGCTCCAGCTCCAGCCAGAGCAGAGGTTGTGTCTGAGTCGGGGGCAGAGAGAAAATTGTTCTTTTTGCAGCTGATAAAACCCAGGAATTATTAAAGGGAGATAGACATGAATGCATAACTTTATATTTATGCTGTCGCTTCTCCAGCTGTGGCTGCATTCCTTTAATGTATATGGGAAAGTTTACTCCAAAATGATCCAGTTTAAAGACTTATTTAGGAGCTAAAAAGAAGAGTCAAACTGTCGCTATTTCTGCCTCTTCTTCCAAGAGCTTTTATGACAACGTTTTGAGTTTTTTAAAAGAAAAAAAAAAATCCCTCCAGGCTTCTAATTGTGCAAGTAAATCTCATGGAAACATACAACTTATTTTGAAATGCTATTAAATTAAATGTAAAAGCTAATATTACAGCTAGCAGACACGACAGATTATACAGTAGTTTGGAAGCCCTGAGCTGTCCCCTTGTGTTACTGCGACCGATGCCCACAAAATATTCTCACCAAAGGGTTTTACCTTGAACAGAAGAGGCATTCGGGACCCTGCCAGCACTGGGCTCAGCAGGAGCCACGGAGCCCCTTCCCCGGGCAGGGCAGCCACATGGGGAGTATTCACACTCATGATGCAATGTATAGGAACTTATCAGAGCCTTGCACAAGCTCAGCATCCCCTTCCTCCTCTCCAAAAAACCCCACTGCTAGGGGGATGTGGAGCCAGGCTTTTATTTTCAGCCTGGGCTATGCCATCCGGGGTAGGGCACGCAGCACGTCGTGGCACTAATTGCCCCTGAGTGGGTGTCAGGGTGATACAAGGCTCCCTGCTCCTTTGCCCTCCTGCTACGGCTGCAGGAAGAGGGTTGAAATGAGTCTTACTGGAGAGTTTGGGGCTGGAAACCCATCTATCTCCTCTCACGGCGGCTCTCGGGGCTTATGAATCTGAGCTGAATTAGTGCAGGTGACATTCATCGAGCCAGAAGGGAACATCAGCACCCACAGACTGACCTCCTCCGCTCCACAGACCCTTAAATCTCATCTCCTGCCCCAGAACTGAGCTTAATAGGGTGCGTTTGGCAAAAGCGACCTTTCCGGGGAGCTTGACATGGAGAAAACCTCCTGCTTCCCCCAGGGGGGTCGAGCCAATTCATCACCCTCCCTGCAATAAACCCCTCCAATGGACCCAACATCTCATGTGAATGTGTCAGGTTGTGTCTTCCAGCCATCGCTGCTAAAAGCTTTATATCTTATTGCCAGAGCCCTTTTATTGAGCCACCTCCGGGTCTCAACACCTCCCAGGAGAAGGGAGAAGGAAAAGAAAGTTCCACCCGGGCAGAGCCATCCTCAGGGACCAGGCTGGATGGGAGAGCATCTGTATCGGGAATGCAACATGCTGCCCATCACCTTGCCTTCAGCAAGGCAAGTTCATTGAGTCAGCTTTTTTCCTGCTACCACCACCACCACCAACAACAACAACAAAAGACCAACAACCCAACAAAACCAAGAGAACATCCGCAGATTCACCCAGACGCGTAAAACATGAGCAGCCACTGAGGAGAAAGACCTAGGAGTCCTGGAGAACAACAGGATGCCCATGAACCAGTAATGGGCCCTGTTGGCCAAGAAAGCCAAGGGCATCCTAGGGGGCATCAAGAAGAGCGTGGCCAGGAGGTGGAGGGAGGTCATCCTGCCCCTCTGCTCTGCCCTGNNTGGGCTCCCCAGTTGCAGAAGGACAGGGAACTGCTGGAGAGCAAAGGGCCACAAAGATGATTAAGGGCCTGGAGCATCTCTCCTATGAGGAAAGGCTGAGGGACTTGGGGCTTTTTAGTCTGGAGAAGAGAAGACTTAGGAAGGATCTAATCAATTCTTACAAGTCCTTCAAGGGTGGGTGTCAGGAGAATGGGGCTGGTCTTTTCTCAGTGGTGCCCAGGGACAGGACAAGAGGGAACGGGAGCAAACTTCAACATAAGAAGTCCCACCTAAAGATGAGGAGGAACTTCTTTACTGTAAGAGTGATAGAGCCCTGGCAGAGACTGCCCAGAGAGGTGGTGGGGTCTCCTTCTCTGGAGACATTCAAACCCCCCCTGAACCCTTTCCTTTGCAATGTGCTCTGGGTAGACCCACTCTGTCTGGGGGGGTTGGACTAGATGATCTCCAGAGGTCCCTTCCCACCCCATATGATTTTATGATTCTATGATTCTATACACACTGGATCCACACTGAAGAGGATTCAGTGGCCCTGGTGATGCCAAACTGGTGGCCAGGGTCCCACTGGGTGGGAGGGTGGGCAGCAGAGTCGCTCTCCCCCAGGGATGACACACACAGACCCTGTTTCTATGCACTTGCCTCAAATAAACTTTACATTTCCTATGCAAACATAATAAAGACGACATAATGACTTCCTGGAACATTCACATTTTAATAAAAATTATAGAGGGGAAGAGATATGATGTGGCACCTGAAATTGAAACCCAGCTATTTCTTCCATCTTTATCATCCAAAAAAATGTAATATTTTGACATTTACAGAGAGCTGCAGCATTGTGATCTTTTTAAATGTATTTTATCTTTCCCTGTATGATATTAGGCAAGCTCTTCTCCATTTTCTAATTTCATTAACTGGCACCAAGAATAAACCCCTTTATTTCCCCCTGAATCCACCCACTCAACATCTTTTTCTTTTTTTCCCTTTTTTTTTTCCCCCATTCTACAGAGATCTATATGTAAGATGTTTTTCAAGCATGATTGCTCAGAGAAAAATTACAGGGGAGAGGAGCACACAAGGCAGCTGAGTGTGTGAGAGGGACCACGGGGAGCCAGAGGCATCCTGAGAGCTTGGATCCTGGGGGTCTTCAACCCTCCCGGGGCAGCAAGGGGAAAATAAAAGAAAAAAAACAACCAGAAAATCTCATAAGAAAACAATTCCAAGTGGGAAAGGCTAAGGCTGGAAGGGAAAAATCACTCAAATGCACTCTGGGAACTTATGGGACGGGGGGAGCAAAGCGCCACTAGGATGGGGGTCAGGAGGGAGAGGAGAAGTTTCCCCCCCCAGCAATGGGTGCAGAGACTGCCTGCCAGCCCTGCTAGAAAAATCTCTTTTAAAGCCCCTGGTCTGTTTAAGCAGCCTGTGATACACAACGAGGTCTGAGGGATCTTTGTCTCCTCTCGCCTGTTTAAGGGAAAAAAAATTGCAATTCTTGGCGATGAGAGGTTTTATTTCCAAACTTAGAAATACTGGGGATGTCAAGGCTGCTTTTCCTGCAGGAGCCCTTGGAAGGCTCAGGTGGATGGATCGTTGCCTTGAACTTTAATTAGTGGGGGGAAAGAGCTGAAGCTTTCAGAGATGCACTTTCATCCGGGAGATCCTCAGCTCCAGAGCTGAATGGGTGCTAATAAAAACAGGTGTAAAACAAACCCCATTGTCGGTGCTCATGGTTTCCAAAGCAATTTGTCTGCGTGATCCTGTCACAACTGCCATCCCTGCAGGGCTCACAGCATCCCCTCTCCCCATATCATCCCAACCCACTGCGGGGGGTTCTTTGTTTTTACGTAAAATAATTCTTTTCACGCACTTTACAAGAGAAATATAAAGAAGAGATGTTCACTGGTGCCCAAAGGCGCAGCAGAAATACCAGTGCTGGCCATGACAGGGGGATTTGCTGGTTAGAGGTGGGCCAAGGGGAGTTATCTGGGGTGTTTAATGCTCTACATCACACGGTGGTGTAGGGACAATGCTTGTCCTGTGATGTCCCACCTGGGTGACAACCTCACTGTCCCTTCAGCCTGAACAAAGCCAAGCTCAGGAAGGAAAAGTGCCTGAACTGAGGAATCAAAGCTCCTGAGGGATGGGGGCCGTGGCCAGATTGTGTTTTCCAGGAGCAGTGACACAGCCATTGTCCATCAGGACACCCCAGTGTCCCCAGAGTGCTCCACAGACACGTTTATTGAAAAAAAAAAGGGGGCAAAGCTGCTGAAAATCCACCTGCAGCTCCTCTGCTCAGCAGTGGGAACCAGGCACCGCGGGCAGGAGAAAAAAGGTATTTGCAACCAAAGGCAGAAACAGGCAGAGCTGAGCTGAGAAAACCCTCTCTGAGTCCCTGGATCTGTGTTATACCCACTGCCTTCTCGGCTCTGCAGCCAAAAAAAAAAAAAGACATCAGGGAATTAGAGAGACTAGTGATCTTGGAGGAGGAACGAGAATGATTAATGCTGTAGAAGGACAGGGGTATGATATGGCAAAGTAATAAAAGAAATACAGATGAAATAAAATCCTCCCTTGAAGTCTCATTCATCCAGATCTAAAAAAGGTGGAACCTTGCCACCTAAATCAGGGTTTCCTTGGCCAGAAAAGCAGATAGAAAAATAGACAGATAAGGTGCCTGCTCCGTCTCCCTCCCTTCACGCCTTCCCCTGGCTCCCACAAAGGCTGAGCACCCCATTTAGGGACTGCATTCCCTGTCATCCATCACCCCCAAAGTGGCAATAAATAATGGGAATGGGTCCATGAGAAGTAGAATTTCTGCAGGTCTGGCTGCTGGGAGGGCTGAGCTCCTCCTGCAGTCCTTATTCTCATGAGCCCCGTGCTTTGGCTGACCAGCTGAGGACCGGGATAAGGGGGCAACCCGAGGGGCAGATCTGTGGGGCAGCTTCCTCCATAAAGAGCCCAGGCTGGGGACAGAACAGGTCCCCATTCTAGAAGAAATGCTGACATGCCATGTTATTCTCTGGCTCCACATCAAAACAAGGGAGAGTGGTGATATTTTCCAGAGAATGGATGATACTCTGGAAGATGAGGTGATGGAAAACCAAAGTGCACATTCCCTGGGACGGGGTGGCATTTTACACCTCCATCCCCATCCTTGGATTTTCCAAGGCAGCGTTTGGGAACCTCACTCGGCTTCTGGGCTTTGTTCACACAGCCAAACAAGCTTCCCTTCCCACGATGTAGACATATTAAATATAAACAGTCAATTTGTTATAAAATCTCTATTTCTCTATCAGGTCGGAGTTGAAAGAGAACAAATTGGAGCAATACAGTTCAACCAAAACATTTTTAGTTTTCTATTACTGCTGGCCCCAGGCTTTGAGCCTTTGAATCTCGCTGGCTGGGATGGATTGCCTCTCCTCTAGGACACCAGCTGGAAAACCAGCTCTGGAGGAGGACAGCAGCCAGACTTACTCCTTGGGGGTCCCAGGAGGACCCTCAGGAGTGCTGGCACTCAGGGGAGATGAGGTTTTCCCCCCCTCCAGGGCAAGGAGTAAAGCAATTCCTGCTGCGCCCTGGGATGCCCATCGATCACTCTCTCTGCCTTCCCATGCTACGCACGGCTGCGCAGGGACGTGGGTTGAAATCAATAAGACAAGACTCTTCTATTAAAGAAAACATAAAACCCTACATTTTTTGACGAGTCCAGGGGTGAGGGGGGGGTGTAGTTTTTGCAGCCGGGGAAAGCAGCAGCGTGGTGGCACAGAGAGCTGTGCCCTGTGCCTGCCTCCTCGGGGGTTCTCACTGAGCATCCCGAGCCCAGGGTGCCATGGCACGGGGCTAAACCTCACCAGTGTGACCTGACAGGGACAGCCTTGGGAAACCAAATTCACCACCCCTGAGGCTCATAGCTCTCCCATGCCACTCCACCTGAAAGTCACACAATCCCAGAATGATATGGGGTTGGAAGGCACCTCTGAAGATCATCTCCTCCCACCCCCTGCCAGAGCAGGGCCACCCACAGCAGGTCCCACAGGAACGGGTCTGGGGGGGGGTTGAATGTCTCCAGAGAAGGAGACCCCACCACCTCTCTGGGCAGCCTCTGCCAGGGCTCTGTCACCCTCAAAGTAAAATTCCTTCTCATGTTTAGGTGGAAGCCCCCAGCCCACACCAGATTTTAACCTTTATTTTCATCAGTGAAGGGCCAGTACAGGAGCCCAGCGTGTGCATTGGCTCCCGTGGGGAAGGGACGGATGTTTGACAGTCAGGACACGCTGCTGTGGCCATCAACTTGCATCTGCACAAGCCCAATTTTGCTGCCAGTCATCTCCTGCCATAGCATTTCCAGCTCAAGCATCCCCCCCCACCTCAGTTTCCCTGGGGAGTTGCATGGCAGAGGGTTTCCTTCCACTCACACAAATTCTTCCCAGCAAATCACCAACTTTTTTTGCCACTTCACTCCGGGTGACAGACCTATTTTCCCCGATTTGCAAAGCCAAGATGGGCTCTGCTCTGCACCCACCCAGAGGGGAGCGTGGGCAGGGATTGGGGCCAGGCTGTCCCCAGGATCTCTGTCCGTTAATGTCAGCAATTGGGTGATTTATTGCCACTATTTGTGTGGTCGGGGAAGACAAATGGAGTTAATAAAGCCACCCGTCCCTGCCAGAGACATTTATTATAAGGCTGGTGCAATTCTTTCCTTTCCATCCTTGCCCTGGATTCAGCTTGGGCAGGAGAAAGCGCCCAGGAGGCGCCCGGAGCATCTCACCCCAAATCTCCTCCCAGCCCCTCGCAGCCCTTTCAGCATGGGAATCCCATGGGAGATGGACAAGAGACACAGGTAAGCTCCCAGAGACACAGCCCTCACAAAGAGAAAGCCTTGGAGCACAGGCAGAGAAGTGCATCACCCTCTTTTGCTTGTTCTCGGGAAGCTTTTTCTTGCTTCCTGAGCCTTTGACTAAAATTTCGGGAGGACAGAGGGAAACCCAAAAGCAACACAGCATCTCCTCTGCCTGGGCTGTACTCTCCTGGGGCATCCGAGGCTGTTCATGCAGCTTTCCCAGGATGGAAACCCAACAAAAGCAGCCACATACCTCACAACAGCCTCTGATAGGGATCTTAATAATTCTATTCCTGCTAATCCTCACAAATTAGTAAATACAGCTTCATCCTATTTGGAGATATTTCACTACCCAGGGGTTTCTAATAAGCCGATAGAAAGAAAGAGCCAAAGCAGCTTCCCTAACCATTCTTCTGAACAGCAGCATCAGGTAGTGTGTCTAATAAGCCCTTCCTGGTCCAAAGGGAGCCTCTGATCAATCCATATCAGGCAATTCCCCGCGTTACTTTCCATTTACCTCTTCGATAATCCCCTCCAGCAGTTAATCAGTGCTCTGCATTCGAAGTCACTTAAGTTCCATTGGATTTTCCTAATGTTGTTGCCATGTTAATATTTAATGGCCCTTGCGCTGCACCTTCTTGGAGCCAACGGTTTTGCTCAACAAGGGTTTTTGTTTCAAAGCAAAGCAGATGAGTCCCCAGGGAGGAAAATGGGAATACGGACCCAGCCAGCAGTTGAGGGCTTGCTGACCTGCCTGCTAACCCCCCCCGAGCGTTCCCTCTGCCTTAAACAAACACTGAGCCCCCTCCCCAGGCACGGAACAGCAGCACAATTCAACTCCAGCACCTCCACCTTCCCCTCCAGCAGGACAGGGTGAAATAGCCTTAGAAAAAAACAGAATTTGGTGGATTTGGTGTGGGTATGTCCTTCTGACTCCCACATCTCAGCATCATCTGTGTCTTCCCCCCCTGACAGGTGTCCCCAACCCTTCCCAGACAAGGCCGAGCCCACAGAAATGGGTAAGACATTTATGGCAGGAAATCCATTATCCAGCTGTAACAACGACTCTTATTAAATATGAATTGTGAGATAATGAACATTTTAATTTTATGTATCCCTCTCTTTCTATTTCTCCCCCTCCCCTCTCCCTTTTAAATAAATATTTAAGCATCTTTCAAGCTGTGTTAGAAGCGTGGAGAGGAGCAGGTTGATTTAATCTCCCATCCCTTGCTCTTTGCCAAACAGGAAATCTCTCATCGGCCTCTTTCACAAATCTTTGCCAAGGGAAGGAGGGAGGACTGGAGCCC
>BJBW01005032.1:3470-16204 GCA_004320125.1 Scolopax mira
ACCACCCTCACACCAAAGAATTTCTTCCTAATATCTAATCTAAATCTCCTCTCTTCCAATTTAAAACCATTACCCCTTGTCCTGTCACTGCACTTTCTGACAAAGAGTCCCTCCCCATCTCTCCTGTAGCCCCTTCAGGTACTGGGAGGCCGCTCTTAGGTCTCCCCGGAGCCTTCTCTCCTCCAGGCTGAACACCCCCAGCTCTCTCAGCCTGTCCTCACAGCAGAGGGGCTCCATCCCTCTGAGCATCTTCGTGGCCTCTGCTGGACCCGTTCCAACAGGTCCATGTCCTNNGAGGACTCCAGAGCTGGACACAGAGCTCCAGGTGGGGTCTCACCAGAGCAGAGCAGAGGGGTAGAATCCCCTCCCTGCTGGGCCATGCTGCTTTTGATGCAGCCCAGGATAGAGTTGTCTCTCTGGGCTGCCAGTGCTCACTGCTGGCTCATGTTGAGCTTCTCATCCACCAACACCTCCAAGTCTTTCTCCTCAGGGCTGCTCTCCAGCCATTCTCCACCCAACCTATATTTGTGCCTGGGATTGCCACGTCCCAGGTGCAGGACCCAGCACTTGCCTTGGTTGAACTTCATGAGGTTTGCATGATCCCACCTCTCCGGCCTGTCCAGGTCCCTCTGGATGGCAACCCTTCTCTCCAGCATGTCGACCGCACCACTGAACTTGGTGTTGTTGGCAAACTTGCTGAGGGTGCACGTTATCCCTCTGTGTCTCCAACAAAGATGTTAAATAGTACTGGTCTCCAGTACAGACCCCTAAGGAACACCACTCATCGCTGGCTGCCATTTGGACATTGAGCCATTGACCACAACCCTTTGAGTGTGGCCATCCAGCCTGTTCCTGATCCATCTTGATCAGGAAACTCAATAAGTGAGTTTCCAATTTTGAGACCAGGATGTCGTGCAGGATATCCCTGCTCCCAGAGCTCTGCAGGGAAACCAGGTGAATCCAGACAGGGATGATCTCTCGGGTGGAATAGGGAGAGAAGCAGTTTCTGATGGCTATGGGGGAGCTGTGTGGAGTGAGAGTATATGTAGTTATCACACAAATTCTGGTATCTGGGTACAATATTCCGGTTTTTGATATCCTAGCCTGCTGAAATCCCCTTCAAAAGCACGGGCCTCCCATTCTGCTCAATTTGGTGAATTAATTGGGCTGCTTCGTGCATCCCTGTCTCTCTGGCACCGCACCTCTCGGCGGTCGGCCCAGCCTGTTTATCCCCGTGCCTCAGCAGCCCTGACCAGATGTCACCAGCTTATTGAAATGCTGGCGCACGTCCAGGTGTCTCTCATTGCAGCTCCAGCTCGTGAGACTTTACACATCTGGAACGTGGGATGTGGCCTCTGACATCCTCAGTGGTGTCTCTGTGGAGGATTACTGATGGGAAGGGGTTTGATGCACTCTCATCCTTTGCAGATGCCTCCGTGATCCAAAATACATGGGCCTCCAGAGCTGAGGAGCCTTGTGGAGTCACCAAAGTGTAATGAACAAAGCCAAGAGCTGTGACTTCCCCAGTATCTTTGTTCTCTGTATTCGCCAGGCTGTGACCACAACATCTCCCCCGACAGTCCTGTTGGGAGATGGTTGTGGGTCCTGACTTGGGAATTGGTATCTCCTTGGTTCAGAAAAACCAGCAGTAGTCCAGCCAAGCTGTGAGTGCTACAGCACACTGTACTCACACTGCAGTGCTCTGGTGGTGGGATGGGGTTCACAAATGTGTTCTGGGCACCAGCTGGTGCTACCAGTTTCGAATGATTATCATCCTGTGGGAAGACTGGAGGAAAACATCCTTCTTTCCTTGGTGGTTTGCTCTGAGTTACAGAATCACAGAATGATACGAGGTTGGAAGGGACCTCTGGAGATCATCCAGTCCAACCCCCTACCAAAGCAGGTCCACCCAGAGCAGGTTGCACAGGAATGTGTCCAGGTGGGGTTTGAATGTCTCCAGAGAAGGAGATTCCACCACCTCTCTGGGCAGCCTCTGCCAGGGCTCTGCCACCCTCACAGCAAAGAAGTTCCTCCTCATGTTTAGGTGAAACTTTTTCTATTCAAGTTTGTGCCCATTCTCTCTTGTCCTGTCCCTGGGCACCACTGAAAAAAGCCTGGCCCCATCCTCCTGACACCCACCCTTGAAGTATTTATAGGCATTGATTAGATCCTCCCAAAGTCTTCTCAAGACTGAAAAGCCCCAAGTTCCTCACCCTTTCCTCATCAGAGACATGTTCCAGGCCCCTCATCATCAACACTGAGTTCCCAAACTAGTTGCTACAATAGCTTGTTGATTTTGTTGTGCTGTGCAATTGCTCCATTTTTCATGTCAGAAGTAAGCCTTGTTGTTGTGGGGCTCCTCTTTTTAGACGGTAATTCTTCTCTTATCTGGCTTGAAGGTACTGAACTGGAAAGCATCCCAAGGCAGTGGTGGAGTTGCCATCCATGGAGGTATTTAAAAGCCAGGCAGATGTGGTGCTGAGGGACAAGAGGAAACGGCTTCAGGTTGTGCCAGGTTCAGATTGGAGATTAGGAGCAACTTTTTCCACGGAAAGGGTTCTTAAGCCTTGGACTGGGCTGCCCAGGGCAGGGGTTGAGGCACCATCCCTGGAGGGATTTAAAAGCTGGGTTGCTGGGGGACATGGGTTAGTGATGGGTTTTATTGGAGTTGGGTTGATGGTTGAACTGGATGGTCTGATGGGTTCCTTCCAACCCAGATGATTCTCTGGTTTTCCGTATGTGAAGCAGTCTGGGCATTTCTTGTCTGTGGAGGTAGAAAGCTTTTTTCTATTTTTTTTTTTTTGGTAGTAAACAGCCTGAAGGGCAGGTGACAGCTCTGCTGATTCCACCCCTCCCAGATTGCTGCTGAGCATCTCCCCCAGCCATGTCTCTGGGCCTCAGTTAGGCAGCTAAAATAAGAAAAGTTTAATAGGTTTCCTCATAGGTTAATTAATTTTTTTGCATCTAACCATTGTCAGCTTAAGCCTCTTTTAGTTACCACAACTTCTTTTGACACCTGAATGTTCCATCCCTCCCAGGACTGTGGAGGTCCCTCTCTGCATGGGTGAGGGGCTGTGACGACTGTACTGCCAGCAGCAGGGCTGAGCTTTAGACATGCACACAAAAGAAGGCTCATGCTGTCTGGAAAACTGACGATGGGGGCTGAGGACATGATCAAAACCTGCAAAACCACGTACAGCTTGGAGGGACCAAACACAGGATGACAAGGGCCAGCAGGCATTGACTTCAAACAACCTGTGGGAGGTGGTTCCTAATGGCTTGTCATCACTGTGGGTACTCAAAGCTTACATGAGCTCAAAGACTGGACAAATTCACCTCTAGAATGCTGGGCTGGAGAGATCTTTGGCCTAAGCAAGTGTTGCAGTCCTTGTGTTTTAAGGAGGCTTTACACTATAGAATCATGTAGTGGTTAGAGTTAGAACATCCAATTCCACCCCCTGCCCTGGGCAGGGACACCTCCCACCAGACCAGGTTGCTCAAAGCACCAACCTAGGCCAGGGTCTCACTGCCCTCACAGCAAAGAATTTCCTCTCTTGCTGATGAAACCAGCCATGCTCTTCCCTGAATCTCGCTTCAACAGAGGCAAGCTGTGCCTTCACACAGTTGGACATGCAGGCCAGGTGCCTGTGTCACCTCCTGCGATTTTGATGTTGCTCCTGGGGACCTCAGACCGAGCACTGTGGTCCTCCTAGGGTATCTGAACAGAGGAACACTCTCTAGCCCCAAATTATTTTCCTGGAGATAGCCCCTAAAGCGCTTTCAAATTTTGTAGTATTTTGCTTTATAGCTCTTGGAGGAGTGCTCCTTCTTGCCTGAAGAACCTTCAGTTGTGTGTCATCTCTTGCTTTCAGATGCTGGGGAGGGGGAGCGTGAGAGGCAGCCCTGGCTGTGGGTGCTGTGCTGCTCGGGGGGTCTGCCTGCCATCCTGCCCGCACCTTGCAGCCCCCACCCAGCCTCCCCTTGCCACATCCCACAGAGGGAGCGAGGGGAAGCTGAGCAGAAACCTCGTCTGAATAGCAAGATGAATCTGCTTTTGATTTTCATCGTTTTTATAGGGAGTTGTAAGACTTTCAAAAATCCTCTTTTTATGTTGTTCATGACTTTTTTCACTAATTTGACACTCTGGGATCTTGTTTTACATTCCATTTTAGTCTCTAATCACAGAAAATTATAGCTGGCCACACACACTGCCTTTGCATTCTTGCATCTTGTTTATGTTCATTTGTACTAAGGGATAGCACTCACTGCAGCTGCCCAATTTATTTTTCTCCGCAGCAGCAGGAATTTCCAATACTCTGGAGCTTCATTACCATGTGCAGGAAACTAAATTCAAGGTTATCTTATTTGAACTTTATGACTTCTTGATGTACAATGATTTATTTATTTATTTAAGGTTTATTAAACCTTTCAAAAAACGAAGCCCTTTAGAAGAAGTGCATGATGTGTAGCTTATTAAGAAAACTTAATTTAATTTTGAGATTTAAGGAGCTTCAATTATGAATGTCCCAAATATTTGATTTCTGTCCTGACATATATGGAAGGGAGAGATGAGCTATTGAAGCTGATGCCTTGGCTTCTGATGTCTGCCAGCCCGTGAAAAGCATATTTTCAGAGAGGAATGAATGCATGGATTTCTTCTAATGGTTCTCTGTGGTGATTTTTGAGATCTCATTTTAACTTTCAGGTTTTAACCTGTGACCTTTCTAAACCTCCCTTTACTGACAACTGGAAGATAAGGATTTTATTTTATTTTTTCCCTCAGTTTGATTAATAACCATTTTATGAGTCACTCTTACTGCAGGCTGATTTCAGCTGTTGGTTTGTTTATTAAGTGAAAAACTATTTCTTAATTCCAATCACACCTGTGATGATCAGAGCAAAATCTCTGGGTATTTTACAGTGCTTGTAGTTAACAGCAGCACCTCTTGGTTTATTTTTTGAACTCTTTCCTTGGATAAAAATCCCCATGAGGTGGGTTCCTGCTGTAATTACTTCCTTCCACAGGAGATGGTCCTTTGACACTAAATCCACCCCCTGCTGTAAGTCCCAGCATTAGAGGTCATGTCCTGGCCAATGTATCCTACAGCAGAAGAGGACTTTTTTGGATAAATGTAGTAAATGTAACTCACATTAATTTTTAGTAGTGGCTGAAGGAATTTTTTATTATTATTTTTTTCCCTTTTAGAAATGTGCAATTTAGGAAAGCTTGATGTTTGCCTTATTCCAGGAAAAATGCCATTGGCCACTGTGTTATTGGAGTTGTTCCCATGGTTTGCGTTGTCTTGCTGGCCTTGTCCATTCATCAGCGTGGGTGTGTGAGGGAAGGGCTTATGGACTGTGAGCTGCAACCCGGTGAGGGACTCTGGAATTCAGGAAAAAATGTCCTGGAGCTGCAGAACGTAGGATTTTCTGCATCACCTTTGCGTGAAGCACCTCTTGGCTTCACCCTCCCGTCGTGCACATTTGGAAGAAACTCAGGATTCACTCAAGGGGCCTGTTGTACATTGATGTCTCCTTTTAGTTTTCATCATCTCACAAATAAATAGCACCTTGAGCACGGAATAATGCTGCTTTCAGAAGAAGCTTCCACACATCTTCCTCCTCTGTGGGGAAAATGCTGTGTTCCAATTAATGAGTTTATTTTGGTGCTTTGGAAAAGAGGTGGGTGGTGGCAGTCAGGAGGTTGGTGCTGGTGTGAATGGGTGTTTTGTGAAGCCTGTGGAGATGGCTCCACTGCTGGCTTGTCCCGGGGCTGGATTCACAGGCACCTGGGTGGAGGCAGGGACAGATGGCCCAAGGCAAGAGGGGGATGAGCATTATGGATGATGGGGCTTTAGATCCTGAGCTGGACATGCAGTTCCTGTTGGAACTACTTGACTCAGCTCTGTTTTGAGCTCTCAAGATGGGGAAAAGAGTCTCAAGACATGGGAGCAGTCTTCCCTGCTCCTCAGGGAGGGATGGGAACGGAGATTTTATTCAGGTCTGCGGTGTGCTGAGATGCCTCATTATCTTATGATGCAGCCACAATTATTTATTTAAGGCACTCGTGCCCCATGTGTGCCACACTGACCACATGTCTCCAAATAGCAGTATCTCCAAATAGCATATGGAAGCCTAAAGGGCAGCATGGTTTCCCCTTTCCTTGTTTTTTTGCTGGGGTGACCAGCTGTGCAGTTTGCAAAGGAGGGTGCTGGCTGCTTTTGCAGTGGGACCTCGTGCCTGTCTCCAGCCCCAGGGCTGGGATGGAGCTGGCAGGTTCCTCACTGGTTTGCAGTTTGTTGTGTGTTGGTTGCAGCAGGTCCCCTGCTTGCCTTGCCATGTGCAGCTTCCCATCATTTACAGACCCCCCAGCTCCTCTCCTCTTTAAAGTAACCAGGCGTTGATGAAGGATTAGAGAGGGGTTTTAATTTAGCACAAATAACTGGATTAAACTGGAATTTGCATCCTGTTAGTTTTAGATTAGCCAATACCAATAGATGGAGCCTGACTCTGGCCTGTTCTGCACGTGCAAAGTGCTGCGTGGAGCTGCCATCCCCTGCCCGTCTGTCCACCATCCATTTACTCATTTGCATGTGTGAATGGCCGATAGAGATGACTACCATGTTGAGAGGTACAACCTCTAGGGGCCATTTCCCTCCTCACTAACCATCGGTGATAACATACATTTATCTTACTCAGATTCTGTAATCATAGAATCATAGAATTTTCTGGGTTGGAAGGGACCTTTGTGGACCATCTAGTCCTACCATCAACCCAACTCTGATAAAACCCATCACTAACCCATGTCCCCCAGCACTATGGCAACCCAGCTTTTAAATCCCTCCAGGGATGGTGCCTCAACCCCTGCCCTGGGCAGCCCCTTCCAAGGCTTAAGAACCCTTTCTGTGTCAAAACTGTTCCTAATCTCCAACCTGAACCTCCCCTGGGGCAACTTCAAGCCATTTCTGTAGATTTAGCCTACAAAGGGGAAGTGCCACCTTGCTGGCGTACATTGTCAAAATTTGAGTACATTGTCAAAAACT
Organism: Scolopax mira; assembly: GCA_004320125.1. Lineage (NCBI taxonomy): Eukaryota > Metazoa > Chordata > Aves > Charadriiformes > Scolopacidae > Scolopax > Scolopax mira. The sequence goes on from BJBW01005032.1 coordinate 10,514, forward strand.
TGGCTATCCAAGGGGCTGGGAGGAGAGCAGGAAACAAGCTGGATGGAGGTCAAGGAGCCCCATCAGCCTGCCATGCCCCAAGGCATCAAAAGCAGGAGTGGGTTTGTTTCTCTGTTGGGCGAGCACAATCATCACCCCCAAACTTTGCCAGACAGGCTTGTTTTATAGCCCAGGAGCATTCATTCGGCTATATCGCCTTTCTTTGCTGGAATCTTTCCTCTTCTAAAATTTAGCTTAAATCTCCTTGCAGGGGGATTTTTTGTAGTACCACTAGGCTACTGCAAATTTTTTCCAAGTAGCTTCAAAGTGCTGCCTGGAACAGTCTTGTTTGCAGTCAGCATTTGTCCTAGGGATGGATTTTTACAATGGGTGCTTTGTAAAACTATTTAGTATGTGGAAGATCTTAGGGTTTTTTTATCTCTTTCTGATGCAGGACTTCATTTGATTATTTTTTTTTCTCTTATCATTTCTGTTTAAGGGTTTGTGAACTGATCCTTTTATTTTCAGAAGAGAATACCAAATAAACAGCGATTAGCACGAAAGATGACTCATGGCTTCCTAAAGGATGTGCTTTAGAACTGGTAAACAGTTGTAATTGCTGTTAGATGAAAGTAGCAAATTGAATACATTCTTATAATAATTACAAAAGAGATAGATAGACTATTCTTGCTCTCAAATCTAATTGGGATTAGTATAATGTTCAGTTTTCCTCATAGAGAATGATCTGTATAAAACTTAAATGTAGATATAAATGTGTTCATCAAAGCTGGTTTTAAGTCAGTCGGTGAAAGGAATCTCCCTCTACATGGAGGCCAGGGATGTGACTTCAGTGGGTTTTTTCTGGGAGCAAAGCATTGGATTTAATATTCTAAAGCCAGGAGACCATCTCATCTGGGGTGGTGCCAAACTGCTATGGTCTTTGTTTTCAGGAGGCCCTAAGCATGAGCCTTTGAAGTCTTGGAAGCTCTTCTGTTTCTGCCAGAGTCACAGAATCACAGAATGCCATGGGGTTGGAAGGGACCTCTGGAGATCACCCAGTCCAACCCCCTGCCAGAGCAGGGCCACCCAGAGCAGGTCCCCAGGGGCGTTTGAATGTCTCCAGAGAAGGAGACTCCACCACCGCCCTGGGCAGCCTCTGCCAGGGCTCTGCCACCCTCANNTTCCTCCTCATCTTTAGGTGGAACTTCTTATACTCAAGTTTGTGCCTGTTTCCTCTTGCCCTGTCCCTGGGCACCACTGAGAAAAGACCAGCCCCATCCTCCTGACACCCTCCCTTTCAGTATTTATAGGTGTTGATCAGACACCCCCCTCAGCCTTCTCTTCTCCAGACTAAACAGACCCAAGTGCCTCAGCCTCTCCTCAACAGAGAGATGCTCCAGACCCCTCATCATTTGGGAAAGGGTGGAAAGGGGGACATTTTGATAATATCACTAGTTTAAATCTCAAATGTTAAAAGAATTAATAAGAAAGAGTAATAAAGGTAATACTTACTGTGTAATTCATTATGGAAACTGTATATTAATTCAGCTGTATGCTGTCTCATAAATTTTTGGTTCCTTTGAATCCAGTTAAATTTTGGGGAAAAGCCTGGTGTATCCCTATGGTGCAGACACGCATCCTTCAGCCTCTTGGTGCAGTATATGGAGGCCTATCAAAGGAGTCTACCAAAGAGAAGGAAGCCTCAAGTCTGTGCCCACTCACCCTTTGGGTAGGACTGGCTTAGGGATTTGGAGAGAGTGAGGGGCTGCTGGACCTCTCGTGCAGCTCTCCCTGCTGTTTGCTCGCTCTAAGCCCTGGGGATCCTCTGGAGGGATCCCCTCGCATCCCAGCCCAGAGGGGGTTTCTTGTCTGGTGTCTACCTGAACTGGCAAGAGGAGGAGGAGGTGGCTGCCTGCCAGCCTGTCCCCTTCTCACACTGCTGGATGTCCCCTGGTGTGCATTACCCGGGATGCCCTGTGCCACCTGTGGGGGGAAATGCCACAGGTGCCCATGGGGTGCCACCTTCTCCCGGCACTGGCAGCACCCCGCTTCTTGCTTTGCCGTGCCAAGCAGCAGCCGGAGGCTCTGCAGTCAGCAACAAGGAAATTATTTTAAAAGAGCCAGTTTTGTAGCTAAACTTAGTATGCTTGGATGTTGTCCAAAACTCCTCAGCAATAATGCAGCAAATACTACTGGTTTAAAATCTATTAAATATGCAGGTTGGCTCGTGGTAGCTGAGCCCTCGCAGACAAAGAACAGGTGAAAACCACTCACTGGCGTTGTGTGTCTGTATACCATGGTTAATCATTTGCAAATAAACATCCAAGTGGGAGGAAAAAAAATAGTAAAACAAACCATCAAATTGCAATGTTACAGGGATGTATTCTTGGCAAGAGCTCTTTGGTTTCTAAACTGAAATTTTTACTCACATCAGAGCTGTAAAATATACCAAAAGGAAAAAAAAAAAAGCCTTAGTTAAACAAAAGCAATGGATTCAGCATTTGCTAGAGGCAGATTTTGAAGAGAAACTCAGCCTGAAACTAGCACAGGAATCCTAATCAGTGCACTTTTCTAACAATAGCATCATCTTCCCAAATGAACAGAAACATACAATTGAGATGTTGTTAGCAGAGTGATGTTTTGGTTTTGAGGCACAATGCCACGAATCTGCAGTTAGGTTGTTCCCAAAAGCCTGTCCTGGTGTGGTTCTTCCAGATGTCACCACCTTACATGCACATATGAACAGTGATTCACCTGAGAGTTCAAAAATAAAGCGATCAAATGGGGCTCAAAATGATAGCAGACAGATGAGCAGCAGAAAACCCAACTCCAGGCTCTGTGTCCCAGGAGGAGCAGGGTCCCATCTTCAAGGTGGGAATATGTACGTTGATTTCAGGAGCAATCACAGCCAGATCTGATCAAATCCTGTACCAAACTGCAGCTGATTTCAGTAGGAAATACACTTTTGTCTGCATTTAGAAATGCTGAGCTGAATTTTGGAAATCTGATGTGTCGCAGCTGGAGACAAACCTGTGGGCTGTGCAGTACCCACGTGTGCACACCTTTCATCAGAGCGGTTTGAAGCGCAGGCATGTTCTTAGGAGGATGCCATTTGTGCTTTGGCAGTCTTCAAATTCAGCTGCCCTAAAGGATTCAGAATCCGGGCTCCTGTTTTAATAGTTCTCACAGTTTCCATTGTCTCTGTGGTTCCCGTGGGGTGACAGAGGCTGTGGTTTTCTTTCCTTTTCTGTTAGTTCTGTGGTCTCAGTGCGGCAAGAGCCTGTTTATCAACTAATTGCAAGTAATATCTCCTCATGCTCCAGTCGCAGGTTTTCCAGGGGGGCAGAGCCAGGGTGTGTGAAGGATGAAGGATGCCCAGCGGTGGGTGCTGGTTTGGGTGCTGCCCGGCGGGGTGGGGACCACACGGTGAGGGAGGAGTGAACATCTCATTCCCAGCAGTGAATTTTGAAGCGGCACAGAAGCACTTGGCCCGTGTGTTTGGTGTTGGATTTGGTTTTGTAACACTTTAACATTTATTTAAACAATAAAACGTGCTGTTTGGAGGGGGCTGATTTTTATTCCTTCAGGGTGTTTTCTTGGCGTTGGAGGCGTTGGAGTTGTCTTGGTTCTTCAGGGCTGTCCTGCCCGAGTGAGTGCTGCCTGGGAATGAGGATGGGGGAGAGGATTTCAGGAAGGGTGGCTTTAAATGAAGGTGCCTTGATGAAGTTAAGCGAGTGCTACTGCCGTGCTCTTTTTTGACCTGAGTTTCTAAAGTTTGTTCATATGCCCAGAGGCATTTGGATATAGCAGGACATGGGTACAAGGGCTCAGATGGGTCCTTTAATACTTCACTTGATTCGGAGTCTGGGTTTTCTATCGATGGCTCTCTGTGGGAGCAGGCAGTTGCTGAGGCAGAAGGGAGGGAGAGAATAGTTTGACTGCTTAATGGCATTATTTGCAAAATAATTTTGTGAGACAGCTTTGGTCTGGGGTTCTGCTTTTCTGACACAGCTGTTCTACCTCCAGAAAGAGAACCTGCAGCACTGTTTTCACGTTAAAACTTCTGGTTTAGACAAAACCTGGTTTGCTTGCTTGGAAGCTGAGGTTTAGCTCCCTGTGGGGATGCCTGTTATCTGGCTACAAGATAATAATACATGGCAGAGGCATGCTAAGGAGTGGTAATACACTAAATGCTGCAGCTGTAATTGAACCACACCGATCATCACCTGCTTTTAAGTTATTAATGAGTTTGAACTATTTATAAACAAGGAACAGTGTGAAAAGAGAGGGCTTGTTTGTCTCTGGAAGAAGGCCCTTTTAAGGTCTTGGAGCATGCATTTATGGTGTAGAGTCTGATAAGGCAAAGTCTGGCTGGGGTGGCACTGTGGTGTCTTAGGAAAGCGTCTGGCGCCACTGCAGCCCAGCATCCATCCTCATCCGAGCATCCTCCTCTTCCTCCTCACTCCCCAGGAGGACTTGCAGCCTTTGGCTTTTCGTGCAATGTTAAAACAGCTCCAAGTAGCTGCCATGTTTGGGCCCAACAAGTGGCCAAGTGTGGTTGGGTTGAGGTTGCCAGAAGCATTGCTCAGCTCTGTGGCCCCGTGGTACAGCAGCTTCGGGAGCACCTCCGGAGTGGCACGGCACAGGTCCCTGTGCTTCATCTCCCACAGTCTGGAGGGACCGGGAGGGAGGCATTTCTTCCCCTCCATTGCAAGAACTTACTCTCAAACTGCCTGGTGATATTTGGTCAAGTGGAAAAACTCACTGGTAATAGTATTGCCTATGGTGGTGTTGGCTTCCGAACAGGAAAATAAGGGGATGAAAAACAATGTTATGGATCAGATTTCAGGGGAATTAAATAGACTGCTGGTGGTGTTCTGAGATGTGGTTTGATCTCGAAGAAAAACAGATCTTCCCTTTGTCATTTTAAACCAATTTCATGCTTGGGCAGTTCTGCCTGCTTCTGTCCTTGTAGCACCACGGGCTGTGGATGGGACCCCAGGAACCGGCAGAAGCCAAAGCGTCACTGCAGCCCCTCCTGCACCCGGGGCTATGGAGGGCTGTAAAGACCAGAGTTTCTTTTCATGTCCTCAAAATTGAGACCTTAAATTGGGCTGTTTAAAAGATTGCAGTGTCTTATAAATGATGCATTGGAGCAAAAATAGAGACTGCTTGTCAGACTTCAGGGATTTAACTGTGAGGGTGTGACCTCTAGAGGCTAAAAATAAGCAAACATCTTTCCATCATTCTCTGCTCCAGCAGAAACGTGTTCCTGTGGTGACACATTTCTGTGGCATCTCGTGAGCTCTCCCTTCATATGGTGATTCCTCTAACTTTGGAAATGTACTTACAGTATGCTGTAAATTTTTCACTTTTGGCAAGATTATTGGCAATGGACAGCTTATTGGCAGAGACAGCTTTTTTATAGCCGATCTTAAACTAATACCTTAAATTGGTAACAGACATCTAGACTCAGTAATACTTGTGCCTAAAGTGCCACATTGATTTTTATTTTTTTTCCCCATGTGAATATTTAAGTGCATGTTATATTATATTTAACTTCAAGTAACCTCTGCAACTGTGGTGGGGACATGAGGAAGCGGCTTCAAGTTGCCGCAGGGGAGGTTCAGATTGGATATCAGGAGTGTGTCCAGAGGAGAGCCACCAAGCTGAGGAGGGGTCTGGAGAACAAGTCCTATGAGGAGAGGCTGA
>BJBW01005032.1:16238-72047 GCA_004320125.1 Scolopax mira
CAGGGGAGGTTTAGATTAGATCTTGGGAAGAATGACTTTGCTGAGAGGGTGGTCAGGCCCTGGAACAGCCTGCCCAGGGAGGTGGTGGAGTCACCATCCCTGGGGGAATTAAAGAAACATGTAGAGGTGGCTCTTTGGGGCACTCCTCCTCAGGGAGCTCTGGGGTTCAGAAGGAATCCAGTGTTCAGGAGATTGTTCCTCTGGGGGTGGGGTGGTGTAAGGGTGTCCTGGGTTGAGAGACACAGGACTAACTTTCCTTCTAATGCTGGGGAAGACTGCACTTCTAGAAGACTCTAGTGTCTGAATTTGTGAAAATATTTACTGTATAGCCAGACAGGCTCTGTGGGATTCAAGGTCTTAGTGTTTTCGAGCCTTGCCAGGCACAGGGACAAGGAGGAGCAAGGCCTGGGCATTTGACCCAGCCTGGCCAACAGGATTAGTTCATACCATGAACGTCATGGTGTTGGTTTGGTGAGCATTTTTCTTCTGTTGTCTTGATTTATGCTTCTGAACCTTTTTACTGTCTGGGTTTGCTTTTTTTGGGGTTTTTTGTTAATGATCTTAGCCTTTTATTCTCAGTCTATTTTAAGGCTGAAACTGTCCCGTGTGCCATGATGAGAGTTTCACAAAGCGTTGCAGAATGCCATTATTTTCTTGACTCCCTTAGGCAAGGTACAGAGCATAATCTTGTACTTCCAGTGCAGGTACCATGGCCCCTGGAGAGAAAGTCTCCTCCCTGATGGCATGGGCAAGGAGAGCTCTTTCAAAGCAAGAGGTTGCTGTGCAGTTCTTAGAGGGGGTCACACAGATCACACCGATCATCTTGGAATAAATGGGAATTATGGACAGAGCAGACTTAGGAGAATTAGCAAACCTTGATGAACATCCAAATGGCTTTGTAATGTGGTGTTGCTATAGAAACCTAGTTCTACAGCACCTCGTCGTCAGAGTTGTGCCAATACTCTCTCCTACTTCACCCAGTTGTAGAGCTGTTTCAAGCAGCCCTTGGCTGGAGTATTGTGGGGGTTTTCCATGCAAGTTAGCAAAGATAACACCCAGCTGGTCCGAGAGGGTGAACCACTGAGTGCTTTGGCTTTGGAGAGGTGCAGGTGCAGTGCCCCAGGGTCTGGGACCCCGCTGGGTGCTGCTGGTCAGCTCTAGGCGGAGGGCGGGCAGCTCGGCAGGGCCAGCTCACCATGTGGGCTCGGTGACGGCTCCTTCGGTCCACGGGACCATCTCTGCAAGGTGGTCATCACACCTCCAGAATGGGCCCAGGCTGCTAACACACACCCGTGCCTCAGAGCACTAATGGCTGTGGTCCTTATCACGCTGTGCAAATAAGGCCGGGCATTTTCTCTGTGCAGATGTGCCCACAGAGAGATGCGCCCACAGAGAGATGCGCTTTCCTGTTTTACAGAGAGTGCTAAAAAGTGTCATTTCCCCCCGTGCTCCCCCTCCTCCCTGCCTCCGTTCGGGCTCCGGGTGAGCGACTGATGGAGGAAGCAGCGCGCAGCCCCCGGACAAAGGCGAGTATAAGCATTTTGTGAAATGCACCCCCCCTGTGATATTCTGCCTCCCAAAGTAAGCTGTGAGACGAGCCCGTCTGGGGGCAGGCAGCGAGAGCAAACCCCAATCCAGATGTCTGAGGAAACAAAAAACCAGTGAGTCCCGCGGGCTGCTCTCTGTAGAGGGGCTCAGGGCACCGCAGGAACGAGCTCTGCACCCAGGGGGTCTTTTTTCTTAACAAAAACTAAAACCACCCCTCCAAAGACCCCTGTGCTACAGGGACTTCATTAAGCAACAGCATGTGGTTCCTGTGCTTCTTGATGGTAACCGAGTGCCAGATGATGGGATGTTGCAGAGCTTTTCTCGTGTAAGTACAAGTATTGTGCTGTGAAAATGAGACGGGCATTAAAAACAGTCCTCCCAATTAATACTGGAAGTTGAGTGCTCTGGGTTCTTATGTATGAAATGAAACATTGTGCGTCTGATGTAAAATGCTTGCAAGACAGGTAATTAATAACATTAGAAACTAATTAACTGGAAGTCCCGTGTACCTGATGATGACTATGTGAGCAGACTTGATTTGCAAATCACTCTGGATATGGAGAGGTCTGGGGGGTGTTTTATTCTCCCGTGGGCTCCTGCTCCCTGGGATGCAGAGAGCACAGCCCTAAGTGGGGGCTTGGTGCCATTTCAGGCGTGGGGTGACCCTCACCATCCTCACTTGGAGACATACAGATGCAAATTAGTAAACAAGTACGTGCTTCCATGTTTTTCCCATCCCAGTGACAAAGATCCAGTGGGAACCAAGAGCTGCCACCTGGGAGGAGGATGACAAGGCCAGGGCTCCAACTCCAGCTGCATTAATGAGATGGTGCCTGCCTCAGCCCCTGCTCCCCTGTGCCTGGACCACGCTGGGTGACGTCTGCCAGGGCCGCAGTGAGGCAGAGCTTTGTTTCAGGTCTAATTAGCAGCGAGACCTCCCCCCGGCACAGGGATTCTTTCACTTTTCTCGTGTTCCTGTAGCAGCACAAGGATGGGCATGGGTGCTCAGAGGCAGAGGATTCAGCCACCCACCGCACCCTGTGGTCCCCATAATCAATTCCTGGAAAGCTACTGCCTTGTTTCTCTGCTGGGTTCAGCATCAGTCAACTCAGGATGATTTGGGGGGAATTAAAAAACAGAAGTTAGCAGCTGTGAGGTCTACCTGTCCTGTGTCCCTGGCCCCTGGCATGGTCTCCAGTCTCGGATGTGGGGTTTTGGAGATGCTGTGGAGAGTGGCAGGAAGAGGGAAGCATGGCCAGGCTGTGGGATTTGGGCACCTTGCTGTAGGGGGGTGGCTGGGGCTGTCCCACCACCCTTGGCTGCAGGTCCTATGTGTGGAACAAAGATGCTTCAGATGTAGGACCTGCGTTTAGGGCAAACCCCCTCAATCTGAGCACCTGGAAACCCTGAGGGAAAAGGGCTGGAGACCCCAAACCAGTGAGGGTATGGGGAAAAGGTAAAGGGGAAAATGTATAAGAGCAAGCTCTGTGTCTGCTTGCCTGGTTTGGGGTGTACAGCCACAGGGGGTACCACAGGCTGCTCCCTGAGCCAGGAGCACTGCCAGCACGAAGGGGCTGCTTGGAAGTGCCGAGGGCAAGTGAGACCCTCTGGTACCTTTTGTTGCCATTTTGACAGGTAATAAACAGGGCTCTCTTATTATTACAAATCAAACCCCTATTGATTCCTTGTGTAAAAATTCAGTGCAGCGTAAAATGTTCTATTTATGCTTTTAACCCACCATAGCTGCAAAAAATGCTGTTTTTGTAAATAAACGGAACGAAATCCGTTGCCAAGCCAGAAGCTCTGCAGCCAGCCCTGCTGTCCCTGGCGTCCCCTGGCTGGGGGGAGGCTCGGCCGTGCTGGTGGGTCCCGGGGCTGTCGACACTCTGCATCAGGACTGACAGTGTCCCTGTCTGTCCCCTGCCACTGTGCTCCCTCCGGGAGCTCAGGAACTACCACGGTGCTAAAACACCTTTCCCTTCCCGAGCGTGTTCCCTCTCTGCTCTGGAGAAGGGGAGCAAAGTGCTACTGGGCAACACATCTCTTCCTGCTTTGCAGGTGCATTCCCCAGAGGACATGCCAAAAGAAGGAGAGCAGGGCACTGGTGCTGCTCTGCTCATGGGAGGTCGGGGGAAACGGCCCCAGGATGGAGGGTCTGGAGCTGGAGGGAGCAGGTTGGGAGCCGGGGGCTGACCTGGTGCAGGGGTGGCTGTGCGGGGCACCGAAGATGGAGGCGTTGCAGGCAGCCTGGCACTTTGCTTGTCAGCCCAGCATTAATTGTAGTTGTTTAATGTGGTGATTAGTGTTGTTTGTTCAGATGTCTGATGTAGCAATTAGCCTCGGCAGGGTGTTCAGCGATAGGTTACGAGTGCTTTCTTCCTGCCAAGAAGTACTTTGCATCTCCAGCTTCCCCTCCTGGTGCTCCCGGGTCCTCTCCTGCTTGTGCACCTCGTCCCACAGACATTGCAGGCAGACAGCTACGTTCATGCATGACGAGGTGACTGTCCCCAGCAGAGGGATGGGGTGCTGCTGGGCCACCATTCAGCTGGAACCCGGATTTTCTCTGGTGCTGTCTCCAGCTCCGCTCCGGGAGCATGTGGTGTCGTTCTCCTGGCACTGCCCTGCATGTCTTGCCCCGCAATGGTCCATCTATTGCTTTGATTGAACGTCAGCCTCTTAGCAGGTATGAATTTTGATCCGGAGAAATGGCCCATGGCTAAAGCCCACTGTGATGTGCCAGATGTCCTTAGCTGCTGCGAAACCATCACTGATACATTATCTGGGATCGTGTCCCTTGATTAAGACCCTGGGAGAGGAGACAAAATACATCCCCTGGTGGTGAAAGAGAAAGCTATCGATTTTTCCTCCACTGGGTGAGATCAGTTGCTGGGTTTTGATGGATGACAAGTTGAAGTGTAACATAATCCCCAAACTGGGGGGGTTTGGTGCTCTCTGGGGCTGATGCCGTCTTCTTCCCAAAGCTATTAGTGCCGGCAGCTGCTGGTATCACTCCATAGTGTTGCCCTACTCTGGCAAGGGGAGGGGGGCATCGCAGCAGCAGCTCTGCCATGGATTGTTTAATTAGCAGAATGCTTAAATGTGAGCGTCAGATTAAAAGGCTGGGACCGAGAAGGGCTGTGGCTCTCAGGGGAGGGGAAAACGTACTGGATTTAGGCAAATGGGCTGTAGAGCATCAGTGGCTTTCCCTGGGGGTGTGCTCACCCCTCCATCAAAGGCTCTCCAGTGGGCTGGCTTGTGCCTTGTGCGTGGGACACTGGCCTGTCCCACCCAGCCACTCAGGTCTGCTCCAGCAGCTCCTCACCCTCCACTCTTCATCCCCCAGGGTCCCAGAAACACGTGAGGGACATGAGGGACATGGTGCCGTCTATAAGCTGGAGGCAGCTACACACAAATTTGGAGAGAAACAAGTTGTTTCGGGTCCTTCAGGCTGGGCAGAGAATGGCTGGAGAGCAGCCCCGAGAAGGAGTTGGGGGTGTTGGTGGGTGAGAAGCTCAACAATGTGCGCTGGCAGCCCAAAAAGCTCCCCACACCCTGGGTTGCTGCATCCCCAGCAGCGTGGCCAGCAGGGTGAGGAGGGGATTCTGCCCCCCTGCAACCTGGTGTGGTGGGAGATGTCCCTGCCCAGGGCAGGGGTTGGAACTGGATGATCTTTAAGGTCCCTTCCAACCCAAACCATTCTGTGATTCAGAGGTTCTGGGCTATAGCCAGTGCTGAGCAGTGATACCTCTTGGACACGCTCAACTCTCCAGGTGGGCTGAGGACTGGGGAGCACTGGGGACCCAGGGCAGAGTTTGTGGGTCAACGAGCCCCTGCAGAGGTAGTTGTATTTTTGGCTGTGCTGCTGCCCACGTGGCTGATGAACATAATCATTCAGGAAGGTTTCTGAGGAAAAAGGAACCAGAGAGTTGCTTCCAAGCTGGATGAACTCCTCTGATGTGAATTATTTCCCCCAGCTCTTCATCATTTGAAAAACAGATCTGTTAGACAAACTTGCTTCTTGGACTTCCTGATTTTTATCAGGAAGCTGACATTTTCCTGCTTTTGAAAGTAAAAATGAAAGGAGAAAAATAGCTGCTGGCAGTAAGTGCATGTCCTGGGAAAGCAAAACAAAAAGGTGCAGAGACCTGCCAGGCATCCTCCCTCTTCCAGCAGCCTCAGAGGGATGCTAGACCACAAGCTGTACAGGTGTCTGACCCAGGGGAAGGGTTGCTGCCTCCTCACCTCCAAAAAAGCCATTTCTTGAGGAGGTCAAAGCAGTTCTGATGTTTACAAACCCACCAGGGAAGATGCTAGTGCTGAGAAATGCTGTGTGTTGACTGGGAGTTTACAGAGTGAGATCAGCTCTATGGTGGTTGCTGCTTCACGCCCGGAGGCTGGGAACTTCAAAGTGAGTTATACAAGTACTGCACGTCCATGCTGGGAGGGTGGCTGCTGGAAGGAGCCTCCTTCCACCCCCTCTCTGGCAGCCCTTAAGGCAAGAGCAGAGCTGGCTGTAGAAGAAGCACTCATTTAGCTCCAGGGGCAGTGGTGCTGTGGCCAGTAACAACAGCTTGGCTGGACATGGTTGAGTGGAAATGCTGGAGCGTAAGAGAACAAGGGAGAACATTGCGCTGAGGATGCGTTCTCACTGCAGTGTCAGGATGTGTCTCCCCGGGGGGGTTTCCTGGTCTTCCTTCCCATTCCCACACGTGGACTTGCACGTGGACCCATCCACCAACGTTGTGTGCTTTCTGTTATTCCAAGGCATGTCTTCTCCTTGGGCATCCCTGCTTGCCTGGGCTGGGCTGAGGACAGAGTGGAGAAGTGGGAGAAGTCCACAGAGGACATCCGGAGGAGGGGGTCTGGTGTCTTCCAGGTACCTGAGTGATCCTTTGCCCTGGGCTGTTCCTGGGATGATCCCTCTGCAGTTCCCTCTGGAAGGAGGGGTGGGATTGTCCTGCAGAACCAGGAGCAACAGGCGTCCCGGGAGCTGCTCTGCAGTGACACCGGCTCCCGGGGCTCCCTGATAAGCTCTCTTGATTTCTTTGTGAATTATTTAAAATGCAGGAGTCACAAACAGAAGCCCGGCTGTTTTTTGTTGTGCACAGGCTAGATTAGAGCAGGAAGCTTCATTACAATGAGCTTAGAAGTCTTCAAAGGCTTGGATATGTTTTCCCCTTCATTGATAAGCAATATTGATTTCAGCAGCAGCTGCCTGCTATGCCTGGCCATGGGAACGTGGTCCTCCTGCCCACCCAGAACTGGGCATTAGCACAAAATTGTGCACTTACTGTTCAGCAAAATAGATTGTTTCCCACAGGCTGTTAATTCACTTGTGGGAAGAGAGGGTTGGGAAAATGTTTAAAACGGTGATGTGTATTTTTATTTTCTGGGCCAGGGGAGACCATCAGAGCTGCTGCATCCTTTGTGCTGGCTGCCAGAGTGCTGCTCAGCTCGGTGCAGAGAAAAGCAGGTTATCTCCGGCCTACTCTGCTCTTGTAGAAAGCCTTCCCCACAGAAAGCTTTACCTGCAGTCTCTGTGCTGAAAAAGATGCTCTAGGTAACACGCTGCTTCCAATGAAGTCTTTCTTCTTTCGAAAGCAGAGCTTTTTATCACATGTTGTGGGGCTGCAGGAAAAAAAAAAAATATATATATTTTCCTCCTTATAATTGACAGATTAAATGCAGGATTTTGTTATTTGTGACAGTGGGTCAGAAATCCTGCTATGGCAAAGAAAAGACTATGATGGTCTTAAAGGGGTTAGGAAAGGTGGGGGAAGTGCTTGCCTGGCCCACATGGGCTCTTGACATAATTAAGGCAGGCAGCTGGCGGTGCTGAGCTCATGGTATGGAGTAAACCAGACTGATCAAAAGCAGTAGTTATAAACATTGCCATTATGCTGATTTATGTGCAAAGATTTGTCCTAATGAACTGTTCCTCGTATGTCACATCAGTGATGCTGGCCTCGATTCGGCAATACAGCCAGGCAGCGAGGAAGGCTGGGGTCTGTGTACCAGACATGGCAGACATCTCCCGTGGTTCACACATGTGTTACCTCTGTTTTTTTCCCCTGCTTGTGCTTCTGATTTTTTTCAGAAGCAAAATAACAAGATAAAATTTAAAAAAAAAACCACAAACACAAAACCTCAAGTTTCTTTGCCATAGAGTTTGTTTCTCTTTGGTTGTGATCCAAAAGATGTCCTGAAAGTATCACTAAAATAAGGTATACGCCGTAAGAATGGGTGATTAAAATACCTGCTGGTGCACATGTGGACACTGGAGTGTTTGCTGCAGCAGGAGAGCTGTGCGGGAGCGTTCCCACTCGGTCCCATGAGGTAAGATCTACCCAGTGCTGGGACTTGAGGAGCACGTCAGAGGTACCTGTTTGTGGGCTCGGATGAGTTGAAATTCAGCCTCTTACTTAATTGAGCTCTTGAGCTATTCTCAAAGAGATTTGAGTGCTGTGAGGATTTAAGCTCAAGTTGCATCACGATTTGCGTGGCTTATAATGTGTGTGTGATGCTCCACATAGCAGCAACCATGACCTGAGCTTGCACATGGCAGCTTCTCCCCATGAAATACATTTGACAGAAACATGTAAAAGCACACGACTGAAGGAGCAGCAACTTCTTTTTTTTTTTCTTGAGCTTTTTGGATGTGCTTGAATCATGTTGAATTTTTGGTTGCTTTCTTGCTATTCACTTCTGGAGTGACACCCCGATGTTTTGTAACTTGAAACCCAGATGCCAAAAGCTGAAACTGTAAGAGTATAAAAGAGTGTGTCATGTGAATGTCAACTGCGATTCCTGGAGGCTTAATTTTCTTCTCCTTTACACTCACTTAAATCCAAATTAACCCTGGTTCAGCTGCTTCAGGCTGGCATGAGACGGGCCCTGGGTTGGGCTGTTTCGGTCCCAAGTGGGTTCTTGTGTTTGCAGAGGGCTTTCGAGAAGGCCATGCTCTTGGATGCTCTCACCTGGGATGCATCTCAGTTCCTTTGGCATCGATCATGCCCTTCTGCTGCTCGGAGATCCAGGCTTGGAGTTCCATTGTTGATTTTTGCTTAATTAAAAATTGACATTACCAACGCGTGATCTGAAGTGAAAAGCGTAGGCACTTCAGACTGTGGTCACTAAATTTTTCATGTAGTCCCTAGAATTTTTCAATGTTTTTTGGCTTCCCTTTGCACTTCTGCCACTTAGTTCTGTTTGTTGCAGCTGGAGGGGATCAGAGCCCTTTTCCTTCTCTCCCTTCAGCTAGTTTCTTCTTTGCAGTAGGGTTGTGAATAGTTCTTTTCTTTTTCTGCTAGTAAGCCTCAGTGAGAGGTGGTGATTAAACAGAATTATGATGATGATGATGGAAATGTTGATGGCCAACACTGAACATGATGGCAAAGATCTGTGGCAGGTGTTTTGTACCTGGAACATACTAAATCAAAAGAAATAATTAAGAGCAGTTGTCATTTAAAGGTGAGTTGGCTGAAGCTGAGAAATCCCAGAGTCCTTGCAGCTCTTGGGTGCTGTTCAGGCTGGCTGGAAAGAGGGGGACTTGGGGAGAGGAGATGCATCTCTGAGGGTACAGGTGAGGTTGTGAGGAGCTGAGGGACAATAACCCATCACAGCCTCACCTTTAGAGAGCTTTGTCTCCTCTTTCTGGCTGGTGTGTTCCGAAGCTGATGCTTCAAAGTCCACTTTATCTTTTATTCCCAAATGCTGATGTGTTTAAATGAACGGTGCAGTGCAGTTGCTATAAATAAGCGAGTGTCAATAGGAGGCTTTAGCACATGAAAGGCTCATTGATGGGAGCCCGCACTGATAATGGCTCTGCAAGTTCCTTCAGAAGTCGGCAGGATGCAGGAGAGGAATCAGGCTTGCAATCTGTTGCAAGAACTTTTTGATCTTGGCGGTGGTGTTTGCACTGTGCAGGATGGGAAATCGGGAAATAATGGAGAACCTGTTTATTACTATTCTTGTGAAAAGATGAGGGAGGACCAGTGTAGGTGGCTATGATAAACTAATATTTGATGGGAGCATTTTTCTGTCTTAACCTCTCCTGGGGCTGCAGGAACCCATAGCTGTCCTTTCAGGTATCTGCTTGGCATCCCATGCCTGCAGCCCCTCCTCCGGCTCTGTTTGCCAAAGCAGAATACCAGCGAGCTGTCCCCGGCCATGCCCACATCTCTCACCCAGGGCTCCTGGGGGTATGTGTAGGACACACCTTGTGCTAGAAGATAATGCTCTAATAAGAGCAGGTGCTGCACGTCTGGATCTCTGGGCATGGCAGGGAAGATCTGAATTCAAGGGAAAGATAAGAACCTTCTGCCTTACCATGGCCCTGCTGAAACTTGGGAGATTTGTAGATGCCCTCCATGGGAGATCTCTTTTTCTGTCTCCTGGTACTTCTCCCCACTCTCAGATGAGGATGGCTACAGCTGAACATCATTGCAGAATCAGGCCTTACTTGGATCTGGATGATGTAACCAGTCTTTGATGACCTGCTCGAACTGTGGGTCGGCCCATGGAATCAAGGTGGCCCTCACTTGGCCTTTTGCATTGGGGCAGGCAGGTATGGGGCAGGGAAGGGACCAACGTGTAGCATGTGGGCCAGTCGCACAAAGCCAGGGACAGGATTCCAATCAAACATCCTTCGGGGAGCATGTTTTATTGTTTATTTTGGTTTGTTTGTTGGGAGCAAGTCAACTTGGGAGCAGGTCCACTTTTATGCAGTGGGAGCTCAAAGGAGTTGCACTACCCTGCTCAGGAAGAGGCTTTATCTTTGGACACAGTCTTTATCTTTGGACACAGTCTTCCAGGCTTCAGTTGGGTTGCAGCTGGCTCCAGGCTGGCTGTGCACGCGGGGTTGCTGGCCTGTCCCCATGCCTGCAGAGGGACCAAAGCCTGCCTTAGGGACAGGAACAAATAGCCTGTACGAGGCACTGGCTTTAACTTGAAGGCTCTTTCCTGTGGGGACGGTGAATTTCCTCCTACGCACAGCATCAGTGGAGGAGGATGTGTTTTATTTTCATGTCTGTCACCAGGCCAGGACAGAAGGTGGTGGTGGAGATGCTCAGGTACTGCAACTGGGATGCAGGCACTCTCATACCCTGGCATTTCCCAGGGGGAGATTCCTCCGTAAAAATGTTGCCCTCAAATTAAGGAGAAACTGGCACATCTGGGGGCGTTGTGACTTGGCTGTCGGCAGGGTGGGTGGGTTAGTGTGCCTCTTGCTGCTGCTCCTCTGGGACTGCGAAGGCAGGAGCAGGCAGGCTCGTGTCCCTGTCCATTTTCCTCTGCAGCAGCTCTCCTTGTCCCCGATTCGTGCTGGGCCACCACTGCACATCATTCCACTGTTGCTCTTGCTTATTTTTCCCCTGGATTTTATTTTTAATGTCACCAGAGCTATGATGACGGCTGTTTTCTTTCCCCCTGCTGTAATAATTGGTACTTCAGAAGAACCAAAATAGGCAGCCCTGCCTCCCTGCTGGATTGCTTAATGCATTTTAATTTAATTAATTGAATTGTCCATTTTGGTGACGTCACAGGCAAGGCACGGGAAGTCGGGAGCTGGAGTGGAGCGGGCTGAGGCAGCTGGCAGCACACGGCCTTTTAGCGCTTTATAAAAGCTGTTGCTCGAGGTACATGTTGCTGTTCTTCCCCTCTGTAGCAGCTCCATTAAGGCTGTAGCTCCGCAGAGGGGCCAGGGGGGTGTTCCCCATTTTGCTCATTTGGGTTCGTGCTCACCCTCACCCTCCCAGAGTAGAAGTGCAGTGCTGGGGTAGGACCAGGGGGGCTTTTTGGGTTAAACTCTGGTAAGCTGAGGGAAAAATCAGACATAAGACTTGCTGACTTACAGATCGTCCAAAGGTGTCTTGGAAAAGTCAGTGAAACCAAGCAATGGCCAAGGAAAAAAGGTTGCACTTCTTGGTGTGATGGCTTGTAGGGGAGCCAGGCAAGAGCTCAGCGATTGCTGTTACGGGGGGGGAGAGTGCACCCTCAGCCAGTTTGCAGAGGACACCAAAGTGGATGGAGTGTTGACCTGCTGGAGGGTAAAAGGCTTTGTAGAGGCATCTGGACACTACATGGATGGACTGAGGCTGTGGGATGATGTTCAACAAGGCCAAGTGCTGGATCTTGCCCTTGGGTCACACCAACCCCCTGCAGTGCTCCAGGCTGGGGCAGAGGGGCTGGAGCTGCCTGGAGAAAAGGACCTGGGAGTGTTGGTGGACTGTGGGCTGAACAGGAGCCAGCAGTGTGCCCAGGTGGCCATGGAGGCCACCAGCATCCTGGCCTAAGTCAGGAACAGCGTGGGGAGTAGGACTCAGGAGGGGACTGTCCCCTTGTTCTGGGCACTGGTGAGTCCCAGAACAGTGCCAGAGCCTCAAGGGCTGTGTCCAGTTTGGGGCCCCCCACCACAAAAAAAGACACTGAGGAGCTGGAGCGGGTCCAGAGAAGGACAATGGAGCTGGTGAGGGGTCTTGAAGCACAAGTCTGGTGAGGAGAGGCTGAGGGAGCTGGGGGTGNNGGAGACCTTCTGGCTCTCTCCAACCCCCTGAAAGGAGGGGGTAGCTGGGGCGGGGGGGGGGGTCGGTCTCTTCTCCCAAGGAACAACCATGGGATGAGGAAACAGCCTCAAGTTGCCCCAGGGGAGGTTCAGGTTGGAGATTGGGAACAGTTTTGATGCAGAAAGGGTTCTTAAGCCTTGGAATGGGCTGCCCAGGGCAGGGGTTGAGGCACCATCCCTGGAGGGATTCAAAAGCCGGATTGCCATAGTGCTGGGGGACATGGGTTAGTGATGGGTTTTATCAGAGTTGGGTTGATGGTTGGACTGGATGGTCCCAAAGGTCCCTTCCAACCCAGACATTTCTATGATAGCACTGGTGATGGGCATTTCCCCCTCGATGCTGTTGGGGAGGGTGAGCTGGTGGGCTGCAAGGCTGGAAAACACTGACCTTACCTGCTCGCAGCACAGGGAAGGGCAAGATCTTTGTTTTGTGGATGCTTTTCTTGTGCAGGGTCATTCATAGAATCATAGAATCATTCAGATTGGAAAAGACCTTTGGGATCATCAAGTCCAACCATCTACCCTACTCTACAAAGTTCTCCCCTCCACCATATCCCACCAACACCACATCTAAATGACTCATTGGAGCGAGAGCTCCCAGTTCCCCGGGATGGGGAGGGACAGGGAACCCCAGCCTACTTGGAGGGTGATTCGGTGGGAAGGAGAGTACAGCATATGGCTTACTTAGTTTATTAAAGCTTTGAGATAAGGGATCAAACTCCAATTTAACTTTAAAATGGGATTCTCGAGAACTGTTGGGGCTGTGCTTATCGAGTGAGGCTGCATAATTCATTGCTGATTTTTATCACATCGTTTAAACATAAAAAAAAGCCATGAAAGGGTCAACCCAGGAAAGTCAGCTGCTGACATCAACCTTCTCCTTCACTCGCCCTCCCTCACGCCAGGGGTGCCAGCAGACCTCATCCAGCAGGCAAGGCAGAGGCCCTGCTGGTGGAGACCAGCCGAGTCGTGTGGAGGGGAGAGGGATAGGGAGAGGGGCCGGGTTTTGTGGTGTAGCTCCAACGGAGAGACAAAGGGAGGCTTGAAAATGATGGTGTGCTCAATCTCAGCCTTGCGTCCTACAGAGCAGAGGGCTGAGGTGCTGGTGAGGGCAGAGAGGTAAAATACACAGCCAGCGTTAGCACATGATGGCAAACCCACTGCCTTTGGTGCTGGCTGCTTCCCCGGGGGGCTGCAGCCGATGGAGGCTTCTTGCAAGGAAGCTTCAGAGAACCTATATTTTATTGGGTTGCTTTCAGGGCCTTGATAATATGAGAGTTAGCACTTCTCCTCAGACCCCATGGTGCTCAGATTGTGCGTTTCCTTCAGTGTAAAGGCTTTCAGAAGGGGTCAGTAATTCTTCAGGCTGGATTTCTCACTTGGCTAACATAGTTCCAACACGGTTCACAGTGATTGTGTGTTTTTCTTAAACTCTGCTTATCTGTGGGAAATCCACACGAAAAACTGGTTTGTGTATCTTGGAGCATCCTATAAACAAAGCTGGTGTGTGTCTGTGTGTTGTGCTGGTGCTGTTGATTGTTTTCAGAGGAGAGGGGTAAGAGAGCAATAGAAGAAAATATTTGGTTGCTGTATTAAGTGTTTGTTCCCCCCTCATTTAACAGAAGTTAATTTACATTCACCATGATTTAACTTCAAAAAATAAATCATCTTTACTTGAGGTGTTAAAAATAGAATTTCTAAGTGTGATAGCATCTGGCAGAAATCCTGGTTTTCTAAGTAAAGTCAGACTTACTCCTACGCCGCAGGTGAGGTTGAGTCAGGGAGGTGACAGGTTTCTCTTTGAGATGAAAGCAATGTGTGTTCCTGTCTCTGTCAAGGCCTCCCAGCCCCAGGTAACACACCATGGGTGATACACCAGCTTGCACAAGGGCAGGTCTGAAGAGATGGGTTAGCATTCAAAGCTGTGGGTGAAGGCCCGAGACTTGTATATGAAAATATATAATAATAATGCAAACAGCCCTGTGTTACCAGAAATGGTAGGTGGTTTAGTGGCCAGGCTGTTTCTGTTTGGATTTTAACAGTGTATGGTGTTTTCTCATCCTGGATGAGTCACGCTTGTGCCAAGAAGCCTTAGTAAGTCTGTCTGTGCTTTGCAGGGGTGTTTTTGTTTTCCCTACAGTCTTACTGAAAGAAAAAATATAAAAATTCTACTTCTCACAGTCCTCGGGGGTGATCCCAGCAGTTTTCCTCCATCTCTTCTACCAGGTTCCAGGACCTGGACTGTCAGCAGCAGGGTTTCAGCAGAGCCTGATGCTCAGCGGCCCCAGTGCCGGGTGTCCATATGTTCCTGCTATGGTTTGAGAAACCCACCACGATTTAGTCTTATTCAGACAATTATTCTCTCATCCAGTGGCTGTTCCTCTCCTCCTCTGGCAAGGGGAATCAGGGAAAAACAAGGAAACTTGAGGGTTGAAATATAAATAGATTTAATAGAATAAGACTAAATAATTGACATCAATAATATTAACTAACCAGTATTGATCCCGACACAATATAAAATGCCCAAGGACTGTCCCCAGCCCATTCCATCACAGCAGCCTGTGCCACACCACGTGGGACCCTGCGAGAACCACAGTTTCGGGGGGGAAGGGAAGGGCTTGGGGCTCCAGCACCAGGGCAAGGGGTTCTCAGGATCCCAGCCATCAAGGGAGAGAAAACTTCACAGCAAACTTTCTAATTGATATGGAATGTGCCATTCATGGTATGAAATAACCCCATTGGCAGCTTGGGTCAAGGGCCCGGGTCTCGCCCCTCCTCATCCTCACACCTGGGGAGCTCGGGAACACTGAGACCTTGAAATCTGCATCCCAGAGCTGGCTGTAAAGTAAATATTGTCACAAATTCAGGCACTAGAGTCTTCTAAAAGTGTAGTTTTCCCAAGCATTAGAAGAGAAGTGAGTCCTGTGTCGCTCAAACCAGGACAGCTCCCTGGGCTTTTCCAGCTGTGCCCATCAGAGTGAAGCACTGATGCTGCTCCAGGAGGAGCCTCCTTGCTCCCTGCCCCACGCTTTTTGCTGCTCTCCAGACCAGACCCAGCCTCAGCCCTTGCTGAGGACTTGCTCCTCAGCCCTTGGGTCTCTCTCCTCCAGGCCCCTCTACATCCACCCCATTTTTTCTTGCACGGGAAGGAGATTCCCACCAAGGAGCCCGCTATGATATTTATGAAACTTTGTTTTCATAAACTGCTGGTTGTTCAATAGGGCATAAAACAGGAGGTATGAGGTAGTTATTTGCTCTACAAAATCATTTTGTTCCCTAGCTCCAATTTTACACGATGCTCACTGCATTTCATTTAGTTCTGTAAGAAATGTGACACAGTAGATTAACTATTGATAGCGAAAAATGGAGTTTCCCATGTGACTGTCACTCACTCCCTCCATCCCACCCTCTTAACCCAAGATGATCAAGTTGGGCCCAACCCAGTTGTTCATAGAAGGAAATAGATCCTGAAGTGCTTCAGTGAAGAGAAACTTTAGCAGAATGATTTAGGCATTTTTATGTCTCCTCAAAGTTAGCATCTAAACTGCTGATGTCTTTAGTGGCTGTGAAACATTTTGTTCACCTTAATATCTCTCTTGGTGACTAGTCAGCATCCAGCACACAGAAATATTGCCTTTGTCAACATAAATTACCATGTATTAAGTCAATAATGCATAATTAATGACATGGCAAATAATTTATTGTGTGGCCGATTGGGAAATACTTACATCTTTTAAAAAAAAAGTAAATAGGTTGAGGAAACCTTTCAGGAGACTTGGGTTGGGTTTTTTCTTATTTATCTATTTATTTATTATTCATTTTCCCCTGCACTGAGGACACCTGACCATGCTGCTGCAGGTGGGCTCAGGGGAGCCTTGGTGGGGAGTGAGGACCGGATGGAGAAGAGGTGGCCCACCCCAGTCAGCGGTTATTTCAGCACAGAAAAATGACCTGACTGAATTCCCATTTGTTTTTGCAGAGGGTGAGAATCCCTTCTTGCTCCCCCATCCTCCTCATCAGCTCATTTCTCACAAGTCTCCAGCTTGCAACTTTAATCCTCAGTGCAGAAAGAGTTTTTGGAGGCTGAGTGTTTATTTTACGTGCGTTTTTACATCTGGTGGGGTGGTGTCAGCTGGCCTGGGGCTGCCCATCAGCATCAACTCCAGTCACCCAGGGAGTGCAATTCCAAGCCCTTGTGCCATTGCCCCGATCCCTGTGCGTCGTCAGCTGCCTCTCTGCAGCTGGGGTTGACACAAGCTGGTGTGGAAGCATCTGAGATCTCGTTAGCAACTTGGGCATTAGCTGGCCCAGAAAATTTGGAACTATTAGGTTTTTAAGACAGGAAGATCAAAAGTTCTGGTTTTTAGGGGCTCTCCCTTCCTCCTTAGAGGGCCACGTGTAATTTCAGGTCTGCTTTGCTTGACCTTTTAGCTCGGAGACAGGCAGCCTTTATACATGATGTATGAGCACAGTTCTTTGAAACCTGCAAGAAATGGTTTGTTCATTGAACATGCAAACAAATTACTTGCTCTGGCCTGGAATTTAAACTGACATTAAGCCCAGAGAACATCTATATTTAATTATGTATAAGGGCCAGAAAACAATTTATAACCTTAAAACGGTGTAATTAAAAGTGAAGCCCTTCCTATAGAAGGAATTTATCCTAATAAAACCCTAGCTATTTGCTCCTTGGAAAAGCAAGGGCGGGTTGAGTAAAGCCAACCATTTTTAGCACAGCAAGTTCCTTGGTTGTGTTTTAGGAACTGGAATTGGGGCTGGCGGGAGGCGGTGGGGCAGGAATCGGCCGTCTCCCCTGCGTGGGCATCTCTTCAGGGACCAGCCAGGGCAGGGAGACAGCGCTCTCCTGGTCCAGCTCCTCCTGCAGAGAAACCATCCAGGAGGCTGCCCCTCGGTGCTTTGCAGCAGGTGTTTGATATTCAGTCCATCCTGCCTTTATTAGCAGAAATAATCTCATGCTGGGACGGGCAACGACTGTCTTTGCCCTGTTTGAAGATTTCAGAAGGGGTGGAGACCTCTGAAATAAATACATCCTTGGGTAATTCTTGTTAGCAGCCCTAGCCAAATTATGCTGCTGGGCTTTTTTGGGGTTGTTTTTTTTGCATTTTTTCTTTTTGCAGCCACATTTTGTCCTCCTCTTTCCCGAAACACCCCCGTTTCAGGCAAACAGTTAGACTCTGTCTTGGCTGTGTGCCATCTGCTGTCGGAGGTGGCAGCGTAAAAAATTATGGATGCAATCTAGTGGTAGCCCTTTGCAAAACTGACTGTAAAGTGCTGAACTGTAAAACTCTTTCCTCCTTTCAGAAGCAGGGATGGGGTTATTAAACACAAAATATTGCACATTAAAATAGCGTTAACCAGTCTGACTGACGAAAAAAAAAAAATCTCCAGGAATCTTGCAAAATCCAAATCAACAATAAGGTTTGTATCTTTGCCCTTGACTTGTTCTGTTTCCAACTGGGTGTGCAGTTTCTCCTGCTTCTGGAGATTGCGGCAAACACAGGCTTTCGGTTGAGAAAAACAGTCAACGTGGAGAGGGTTTAGACTATTAAAAATTAATTAGGCTATAGCATTAAGTGAAAAACAATTTAAAATTCTTAATCTTCAGATTTTCTTTTAATACTGTCTCCTCCTGCCTTGCGGTTTGCAAAGATTATGCTTCAGGAGGAACTTGATTTTACAGAGGGAGGTGAGGGCAGCGTCTGTGCCAAGGTGGGGTGAGCCCAGAGCCCCGTGGCTCGTTGTCTGTGCCCGGCTCGCTGGCCGTGCTCTCCCAGGGAGGCTGCAGAGATGGCGGAATAAATGGTGGGACTGAGGGGAGCCTGCCTCTAAAATGGGAATATCACACGCTCTGCAGCTGCCAGTGGATGGTGCCATCAAGCTGCAGTGGGGTATGTCTGTTGGGGGGCATCGCTCCTACTGTGGGGTCCAGAGCTGGGGTGGGTGGGAGGGGGTCTCTGGCCACAGAATCATAGAATTGTCGGGGTTAGAAGGGACCTTTGGGACCATCTAGTTCAACCATCAACCCAACTCTGATAAAACCCAGCACTAACCCATGTCCCCCAGCACTATGGCAACCCAGCTTCTGAATCCCTTCAGGGATGGTGCCTCAACCCCTGCCCTGGGCAGCCCATTCCAAGGCTTAAGAACCCTTTCTGTGTCAAAACTGTCCTTTCTAAGGCAGTTGGGGAGCACTTTAGGAAAACCAGCTGCCCAACATAGGACTTCTTAGTCCTTGCAAAGCTTCAGGCAGAGATAAGTTCCACAGCGAAGGCACGCTCAGATGAGCATGCAGGTCTGCACTGCAGATCACAGGGGTGGCAGGAGGCCACAGAAATGGCCAGGCTTTGCTCAGCTAATTCATGCCTCAGCACGGGAAAGCTCTACCTATAAATACAGGGAGCTGAGTGCTTTAAGGACCTGTATATCAGCTGGCGTGGCATGGTTAACATCCACATGGGCAATAAACACCATTTGCTGAAGATTTGTTCAGCAGTTCTCATCATCAAATCCACTTACTTTAAAAGATGTGATTGGTGCCTTGGTGAATACATTGCTGGGAGGATGCGCCTTCTTAAAGGGAAGTGGAAGAAATACCAGAGTCGCTGGT
This sequence comes from Scolopax mira, assembly GCA_004320125.1. NCBI lineage: Eukaryota > Metazoa > Chordata > Aves > Charadriiformes > Scolopacidae > Scolopax > Scolopax mira. Next base: position 34,976 of record BJBW01005032.1, read on the forward strand.
GTTTATCATTGCAATCCAGCAGTAAAAAAAGCATTTGGGGGGAAACATGAGAAATGAGCATTAGTAGAATGGGTGTTTATAGTTTAACAGCTACTATAAAGGAATAATTCAAAATGTAGCTTTTTAATGGCTTTTAAGTGTCTTCTCTGTACTGCTTTTGATTGCAAATAGTCAGGTTTAAAAAAGGGGCCAGCAGAGGATTAGTCTACTTCATTACCAGCTGGAAAGCACTTTACCTCACTTTACAATACAATATATTTTTTTTTGTTCAGATTTTCTTTCCTCTCTTCTTTAATTCTGTGCTGTTTCATTGTTTTTTCGTGTACTTTATCAGCCTCCATTTGATCTGCCAAGATGTCTCATTGGCTTCTTTGGAAGAAGAGCCATGGTGGTAGGATGGGTGGAGAGGAGCCTTTCCCTTTGCTGTCCTCTTGGTGTTGTAGCAATTCTCAGTGCTGCTGGCTGTCATCGGGCAGGCTTCTTCCCCCTCTCTCTCCCCAAGATTGCTAGTTCAGACCTATTAAAACCAAGAAGTAATGGAAGAAGAAGGTGGTGTTAAGTGAGGCATTGATTTTCCCATTGTCAATATCTGCTTGAAATGACCCATGGGGAGATGCTAAAACAGTGAATTCCCATCAGAAGCAGGTGGGCTTTGAGGATTTGTATGATTTGATGCAAAAAGATAAGCAGGGTTAAGCTAATTCTGAGGTCTTGCTCATGGTCACTTTTTCTTGTGGCTGATACAAGCAAATACTCATTGGAGCCGTTCAGCACCTGGTAGCTGTATGAGCAAAATCCTTTTAATTCTTGTCCCAAAAGCTTCAAAATGTAGACAGCTCCTGTTGTTTTGCTTTTCAAGGTTGTAACCAAAGCTTGGGTTGAATTGCAATAACGGTTTTGTAGGGCTTTTCCCATTTTAAGCCTTGCAGAGTTGAAGTAGCGCAGGCCTGGGAGTCGTGTGTATGTGGAAGGTACTGAGAAAAGGGCTGTAATGAAGATAGAGGCAAACGGGAATTTGGGGAGTGTCTTTTAATTTTTTGGGGTCTGCTTCCCTTCCACTCAGGCCTAGAGGCACTGGAGTGGTGGTGGCCTCCACCACTGGAGGTTCTGCAGAGACCTTTCACCTTTCCAAAGGCTGCTGAGTAAATATTTTTATGCAAACATATTAAGCTGAGTCCTCAGCATTTAAATTAAAAATAATGAGCCGAGCTTCAGAGCAGCTGAAATACCATTAGATTAAGCTTAAGACCTTAAGGTTTTTATAATTTTTTTTCTGATTTTATCCCCCAAATCTCTCGTGTGCATGGAGTTCTCTAGAAGCTTACAAAATCCCATTGATTTTGCAGAGCTAAGCATGCACTTAAGTGCTTTACAGGATCAGAGCCAAACTTGGGTTTACTTTATTTGCTTCTACCAAGTCTGTTGGGATCAAATTTTCAAGCATTTCTTAGTAATCAGGGAGTAGAAATTTATTTATTTTTTAATGGCAGTCCAGATTCTGATCTCACATGATTCCAGGAGCTAATCTGGTGTGTAATCGAATGTAAAGAGTTAGTAATAATGTAAGGAGCTATCTGTTTGTCCTATATTTCTTATTTTAGCTTTGAAATATCATAGAATCATAGAATTGTCTGGGTTGGAAGAGACCTTTCAGACCATCCAGTCCAACCTTCAAACCAACTCTGATAAAACCCATCACTAACCCATGTCTCTAAGCACTAGGTCAACTGAGCTTTTAAATCCCTCCAGGGATGGTGCCTCAGCCCATTCCAAGGCTTAAGAACCCTTTCTGTGTCAAAACTGTTCTCAATCTCCAACCTGAACCTCCCCTGGGGCAACTTGAGGCCGTTTCCTCTTGTCCCATGGCCTCTTCCTTGGGAGAAGAGGCCAACCCCCCCCAGCTACCCCCTCTTTTCGGGGAGTTGGAGAGAGTGAGAAGGTCTCCCCTATCAGTTGACAAATTTTGCTTAGATTTTAAAGAAAGAGAACAACAACCAAAAAAAAAAAAATACAAATTCTAGGTAGAATTTCTATGAGGCAGCACCCAGCCCATCCTTTTGCAAGGCTGCACTGCAGAGGTAGGTGGTTCTTACAGCTCACATGAGAATTGCTCTTTCTCCATGAGCCAGGTCAGCTCTAGCCAACTGCCCGGCCAGCTTCCAGCTAGTCACTGGGGAAAAATGCGAGCCACCGAGGAGCTGTGAAAGCCATCTCAAATTTGCAGTCTCTAGGAGTAGATAGAAAACAGTACGCTCCATCAGGTGGGAGGAACTTCTCAGCTGTTTAAATGCGGGCTCAAGTATTATAAAACTATGTTTTACAGAGTTCTTTTTATTACAGTTGTGTGAGGCTTGCTCCCATAAAGTTATATGGGCAGCAAACAGACTGGTGCTGCAATGAAGTTCTTATGGCTTTGTTTTGATTTCCACAAGGAAAAAGAATGAATTTGAAATGCACCTCCCAGCTGCAGATAGGAATCTTATTAAAAGCTGAGCAAACTGTGAATTGGAAGTTCTGCTTGACACAGGGTATAAATTACAGCTGTGCCCTTGCTGGATCTTCTTTTGGGGGGAGGAGAGTGTTTTTCCTTGGCTGGGGGACCCAGACCTTCAGGCCAAGCTTTGCAAAGCTTCCCTTGGCTTCTCTGCATTTCCCTGCCTGTTGTGAGAGTTTCACCTGAGTGAGGACTGTGAGATGGAGCCCAGCCTTCTGCAAAATTGTATAAATCCAATCTCAAATATAAGCAAATCCTTTAAAGGAGAACTGGGATGAGAACTCTTGGTTCTTCATGGAATTAGAACTGCAATTACAGTGTAAAAATATGTGCTGCAAAGAGTGTATTTGTTATGCTAATCAGTATCTTTTTGTTTCTCTCCTAATGCCTTTCACCTGCAATGATTGGAAACACTTGAAATGGCTGAATGTTTGGCATTTTCCATTTTTCATTGCAACTCTTCTGGAAATTCCTACTCGAAGGTAAGCCCATTTTTATTAAAAGTCTGTAGGTCAGTACCTTTGGTCTAACCTGGGCTCTACACAACAGTTTGGGAAGAAAATTGCCAGCAATTGGAACTGATCAGCCTGTGGTATATTCCAAGGATTAGATACTAACACTGCAAAATGCTCACAAGCCATGGTAAAACTGAATTCGGTGTGCCAGGTTAGAGTCAAACACGGCATGATACATTCAGGAACCTGCCAAATGCTTATGGTGCTAAGGATCATCTCGTGATAGTGGTGAGGGTTTTTTGATGTTCCTTTCTAGGAATTAAGATATTACTCCCATCCTTTCTCTGCTGGGAACAAACTAGGTTTCTAATCCTCTACCTCCTAAGGAGAGCTTGAAGACAAGAACCTAAATGTTGTGAGAGCAGAAGTCAAATACAAATAACCAAGTGTGGATAATATTTTTTTTTAATATAGCTTGAGGATTTTCAGGGCTTTTCTCAGGTTTCAAAGGCTTGATCCTGGATTGTGTGCTGCTCTCGAGTTGCTCTCCTTAACACTTCTGGAGAGCTGCTACGGTGAGATGGTCCCTGGGACAGCAGGCTGACCTGGGACGGGTGCCAGGAGACAAGGTGCTGGGACGGGCTGGGATGCACTGGGTTTGTGAGTACCACCAGGTAACCTGCTGTGCCAGGCTGGCTGGCGTGGCGTGAGCAGGAGCCCAGCCCTCCACAAACTTCCTCGCTTACCTGGTCACCTCCAGCTCCTTGCAAGAGGGAGAACCCAGGTGGCGTGGCTGCTTTCTGGGTTGCCAGCCACAATGCAGGGCAGGAGCCCTCTCTCCTGCTGCCCTGCTCTGGTCACTCTGACCCCGCAGTACCAACCAGGTCTGAGCAGCCATTTCTTTCCTTCTCTGGGTTTAATATCTCACCCACAAGTGAAAACATCCTTGGCAATTCCTCCCAGGTCCGCACAGTTGGTCTTTTCCTTTTCCATGATGCAGCAGATTTTTTCATCAGGACACAGCTCACTGTTCTTATTTTGTGGAAGGAGATTTAATTACAGCACAAGTGAGCCACATCCATCATTTCCAGTTCAGAGCCCATCCCAGAGCTTCCCTCCGTGTTTTGGCTACGTGAAGTCACCAGGTTGTTTTCGCCGCATTCCCCTTGCACTTGCCAAACCGATAGCTAATTAGGGCAGAAGCACACCATCTTCCAGGCTGTTTCTTTGCAGGATTTTTTTTTTGGATGTCACCGTGCGCTTTCCCCAGCATTGCAGCACTTTGTGGTCTTACCCTTGGGTTGTTGTCAGGTTTTTTTTTTGCAGTAAATAGTAGAAGCTTCTGAATTTGGAGCCTTAAGTGAAGGCTTAAGTGATGGGGTTGGTTTTATTGAGCTGGAGTAACTGGCCTGGGAAACTGGAGGGAAGCAGCGAGGCCAGTGTGTGCTGGCTGAGAGCAGGAACAGCTTGGGATTGGGAAGGTTTGTGTTTGTGTTGAAATCTTCCTTCTCGCTCATGTGTTTTTGTGCCTGGTGTTTAAATCAGTGTCCTTCAGTCCGATGCAACAGGACTCCCCTGTAGCTGATACCTCATATTACATGAGGTTTTGGGTGAGCATTGCAGCTCAGATAACAGGTGTCTGTTCATCAGCAGTAGGAGGATCATATTTTGGGGAGCTCTGAATCTTTTTCTGTTCAACCCAGGGGGTTCATCCCAGAAAATGGGGTGCGCTTCTATCCTTCTCTTGTGCTTCTATGCCAAACACACCGGGTCGTGATTTTGGGCCGTGTTGGGGCTGGTGAGACTTGTCCTGTCGCACCGTGGAGAAGCAGCCGAGCAGCTCCATGAGCATGGGGTGAGGCTGGTTCTCGAGGGACGATTTCAAACCAGGGGGGATGCTTTTGACACCCACTGTCACATTTCTTTTTCTCCCAAACTTTTTTTTTTTTTAATTCCTGCGACTGTGTTATTTTCCAGTATAATACACTTCTGGTTTGTGGTCCTTCTGCGTCCCGGGGGCACGTGGCTGCTCCTGGGCTGTGGTACCTGCTGCGATGCTGCGCAGAGAGCCGGCCCGTCGGCACGGCTTCAGGAAAATGCAGAGAGGACAATAAGGCAACTATTGCTTTAGTTATCCCTGTTGTACATGCGGTTGCATAAATGTGCTAGATTATGATTATCTCTGCCTCATAATTAGCAATTTGCATAACTGCTTGCTGTGAACAAGAAGTCCCATCAGTGTTATGAAGGATTTATTTAGCTGTCTGCATATATTTTTGTTATCCAGTGCAGAAAGAAAACAATTGAAATGGAAGCAGTCCCAAACGCTTGGTGTTATTTCTAACCCGCACGCATAATTAACAGGAGTACTAATTGTTCAGCACCAGAAGCTCATTTGTTTCTCTATAGACTGGCAGAACATTAATTCTCAGAGTGCCTCTCTCTCTTTTTCCCCGTAGCCAGCGGTATCATAAGGTCTGCAGTCGGTTGTAACCAGATTATATTTGTTGTGTTTGCAATGTAGCGTTCACGATGGTCTTGTCTTTTCCCAGCCTTCTGCCTAAGTGATGAAATGTATGTAAATGTACATACTCAGGGCTGCCTTTCAGTCTCCAAACAATGTCTCTTTGTATTGTCACACGGAGCACGGGCTGAGCCGAGGTACCGGTGACACCTCAGGTACCTGCTTGCTGCCAGAGCATCCCTGCCTAGCGAGTGCCAACAGAGGATTTGCTTTCTGGCCTCACCTCTTGGTCTGCTCCTACGCTCCAGAAGATAAAATATACCTTTGGAAGAGGGACTTTGCATGTGTGGTTTTGGTTTCGGAAAATTGGGTGTGAAGTTGGTCTTACCTGTGTGAAAGGACCAGGCTGAATCTGTACGAAATGACCACTTTATCTGTACTCGTGTAGCATGGAAAGGACAGGAGCTGGGAAATCTTCCCCTCTGAGCAGCATTGCTTTCCAAAGCCATTTAAGTGTAGTTCTTAGGTGAGTACTGTTTCATGCCACGTAGCCCCAGTTTGATGTAGAGCTGGCTCAGTAAGATGGAGTGAAGGGGAGGCAGGCAAAGACCCTAACGCTGGGAATTTTCCTGTTTCTGAATGTACAGCTATTGAAAGGAGCTGTGACCAGGAGAGCAGATCCTCTTAAGTTTTTGGTGACAATCCTGAAACCTGAAGGTCTTTCCCTGTACCAGGCAGTAGCTTTTTTTCTGCATAAGTAATACTGGAGAAAAGTAATTTGCTTGTGGTGGAACCTGTCTTGTATGTGGTGGCCAACGCTTACAAAGTCAGGACCGAAAGAAGCGCTGGTGCCAGGAGAGCTCAGGAGCACGTGCCCCTGAAATCAGGGGGCTGAGGTTTGGGGTTGAGAGGGCTCTTAAATGGGGGCCCTAGAGCACGCTGGCTAAAAGTGCAGAACAGTATCTTTAGAGAACTTGCCTGAAACAAGATGATATTGTGTAATCCAAGAGCCAAATGATTTAATATGCAATGAACCCAAAATCTCATTTAAAGAAGTAAATGTGCAGGCTTCCACCAATATAATTTACTTATTTTTATGAGTACCTTCCATGCACTGCTAATAAATATGAACCATTAATGGGTCTTTAATCTGATTCACGTTTATTACAGGTTGAGTGGGGGGCTATAAATAACGCTGGCTTCAAGGCCCGGAGTGTGAAGCCGTGTGAGTGGGTCCATCATCCCTTCCTGGAGCCTGGGCTGTGCGAGGCAGTGCTTATTTGCAATGCTAATCAGCAACCAGCTCGGCAAGGCACTTAGTTAATTCATCAGACGGGTTTTCTGCCTGGATGCAAGGATGCTCATCGGGAGCCTTTGCTGCCGCTGTCTCTGAAACTAGGTCTTGCTCTGCCTGCATGGATTGAGACGGGTATTTTGGGGCATCAATTGGTGTTTCTCTGTTCAGTGGGAGCTTAGAAGTTGTGAGAGCTGCAGCCAAACTGCTTGTGAAGGGGAAGAAAGCTCTGGGAGGCACTTATTGCTGTTTTCCAGGCTCCCTGGCACTCCTCTCTCTATCCCACCCTTCCCAGCCACCAGGTCATACCAGTAACAAATGCTCGGGTGAGGAGGGGAAGGGTTGGGCATAAATCAGTGGAGGGAAAGGGGACAGCATCCTCAAGGCTCCTTTGCAAGGCTGAATGCTTTCAGTCCTTTTTTTTATTTTTCTCTCCTTTCATGGAGCCATTTTCTCCTACAATGTCAGGTTCCCAAACGGATGTGCTTTCTGGAGGGGGTGTATGGGTTGCAGGTGGAACAAGGACAAAATGAAAGTTACTTATTGGAGTGTTTCCAATTGGGAGTTTTCCAACTCAGGTAAGGGAAGAAATGAGCAGCTCTGGCATCCAGGATAGCAATAGCTAAGGCAGGTAAGAAATGAGGGTGGGTTTCCTGCTGGAAATCTAGCTGGTGTCAAGGAGAAAATGAAACCCAAGCATTGTAGAGAGGCTTTGCCTTCTCACTGCATTGTGGCAGGAGCACGTTTAGCCCTGCACCGTCGTCCCGTTGTGTCCTGACAGTGTCCAGGACCCAGGAGAATTCTCCTGGCACAGCCCCTCCAGCTCAGCTGCTCGGTGGGTGCCGAGAGGTGCATCCCAAGCCGGGGAGGTTTGTCCAGAAAAAGGAAAATCCAGGGAAAAGGCAGCTCTAGGAGTGAGTAGCTTCTCTTCTTGGCTGGAGGCTTTCTCATCATTTTGTCTCAAATGTTTACCTTCCTGGTCTGAGGAAGCTCCCTGAGAAAGAGGAACCCTTCATGATAAATAGTTTTGTCAAAAACCCATTTTTCCTTCCAAAGCAGGCCTGATTTATTTTGCCCTTTGATGTATGTGTGGTGCAACTGCAGTTGTGAATAAGTTGTGGGAGTGACTCTATGATGGTTCCCAAGATTGCATTAACGAGGGGGGGTGACCCCCAGTCTCAGGGACTGCTTGTTGGAACTATAGCTGGCAGAAATTTAATTTATAAGCATCAGTCTAAGGCACACGACAACACGGACACACTAAAGATCTGGCAATAGCTGGTTTTGTTGGTGCATTACGATTTTCACTCTGATTTCCATTCTGTTATGTGGCTGATAATTAATTGCAGAGAGGAGAGGGGAGCACCCTCGTCTGATGGAAGAGCAGAGAAGGTGTGTGTCTGCTCAGCTCCATCTGGCATCAGGGAGCAACTGGAGTTTGTGTGGCATTTACATTACAGCTGCATGCTTGCATTGAAGGAGATGTAGAATACCATAAATATTTTATGGTGCTTTATGAGATGCAGGGGGGGAAATCCGAGATTGTGTGATCTGTGTGCTGTCACGTTCAGCACAAGGGCAGAGAGGATGGGAAATTGCTTGAAACTTCCTTAGGGTGCCACCTTGATACCACTTAATGCTTTGTTCTTGGGGCTCTTTCTCCACATATTCCTTGCTTTGCGTGAAAATCAGTAAAGGAAACATCAGACCTGAATCCCTCAGTCTTCCCGGGGCATGAGAAGGGAAAGGTTCCCAGCACACCTCTTGTGTCTGTAGCTGGTTCCCACCAAGGGCTGCAGGGATGGATGAAAACTCCACAGCACTTGCAGGGAAAGCCCTGGGTGGGTCTCTCACCAGCACCACAAACCCTGGCTCTGCACGGGATGGGGTCTCCTTTTGGTGGCCGTGCTGCTCAAATTGTGGCAGCTTTGTGTGGCTTCAAATTGTGTACCGAGCACCTGCAGCGTGGGATTTCCCAGAGGCAGATTGCTGCCTTTTCACTTTTCCTGTCTAGTTGAGAGTTTGCTGCTTTGTTATGTAGTCTGGAGGAGGAGTGGGTCAATACTGCATTAGTTCTGGCTTGATGTGACCTATCTGAAGCCACCAGAGTAAATTCAATTTGTGTTCGTTTCTGTGCCGGAGTCTGTTCTTCACAGGCTTGACAAGGAATTCATCTTACCTCGGTTTTACTTCTTTTGAAAGAAAGAACAGGGGAAGGACTTAATCCTGGAAAGACTTTGTGCCGGCTTTCAAATGCCCCTTGTCTAATGTTTCTGTAGAGCTCTGGCCTGCTGACGCTCAGCTAATCCATCCGACCGTAATTCTCACAAAGTCCTTTGCAGCCCCCACTCCCCCACCTCCCATTCCCAGGAAAGGTTTTGATAGCGGAGACAGCACTGGAGCAGGAGTTGTTTATTTACAGATATAAATACTGCAGTTCTTAGCCAGGATTTCCACACACACACACATAATTCATGGTCTTTAGTAGTGTGACTTCCCCGGTAAAAGGGCATTTATAGATTTCAGTCTCTGGTGCCTGATCCGTGACCCGCTGCAGTCAGCAAATGTCTTTCTGCTGACCCTGTCTGGCTTCGGATCAAGCACGAGGGAGCCTTTTGAGTGCAAGCTCTCTGCTCCTCTCCAACGCCTGTATCGTGTGGCATAGACCTCTCCTGCTTAGGAAGGGATATAAAAAATGGGATGTTAGAAACCATAATACTTTGTTAATTGGATTGCATTAAAGCACGTTAATCAAACTGAAAGGGAGCGTTAACTGGATTTTGATGTCTGCTAGAGAAGTGCTTGCAGCCTTCTGCAAAGGCAAGGACCGTGCTTGAGGACACGGGAGTCAAACGGTGTTTCCTTGCAAGGAGCTGCAGGGTCCCCGTGTGACTTTGTGGCTATGGGAATTACTGGAGAAAGGCAGGATCAGGCCTGATTCCAGCCTTTCCAGCGCCAAAATATTACCCACAGTTACATTTTCTCCCATCTTATTTTTATTTATAAGCTAAGAGAAGAGCAAAAGCTGTCATCTTCTGTCTCTTCTTGTTCTCTGGGTGGCCCTGCTCTGGCAGGGGTTGGACTGGGTGATCTCCGGAGGTTCCTTCCAACCCCATATCATCCTGTGATTCTGTGGCTCTGTTTGGTGCAGGTCTTCTGGAATTTCCAGTAAGTCAATCAAATCTATAATTGCAAGCTGCCTAAATCCTAACCTTGCTGCCCAACCCTTCAGCCACTGTGGCAGAGCCTGCGGTGTGCGTGTGGCTGGGCTGGGAGCGCTGGGAAGGGCTGGCAGATGCCTTTTGGGTTGTCACACAGGGTTTGGCAGGGGGGAAAGGCATCAGGGCCGTGGAGCAGAGGGTCACTGAGCGGTGGGTCACTCCAAAGCTATGGGCTCTGTCCCTCCCCTGGTGGAGCATGGTGGCGGATGACTCGTCGGTGTGTTCCCAGGGATTGCAGATGGGTTTGGGTTAATGAGAGGGAACTAAAAGGCCTGCTTTGGTTTTTGACAGCTTTGTGCAGTGCACAGTGCTGGATACAGTCTCTTCTCCTGTTGCCGAAGGAAGAAAGTGGAGATAAAATGGGACTATAGATTTCCCAGGGGGAAATGTACCCGGAGCATCCAAAGGGGTCACGATGGGGTCCAGTCTGGGTCCTCCCCACCCAGAGGTGATCTGTCTGGGTGCTCACCTGAATCCAGGGGCAGTGAAATTCCTTCACTGCACAAGGTCCTGGGGATAGAATAAATGATGTGTGGGTTACTCTGAGACAGGGCTGTCAGAAATCACTCAGGTGCCCAAAGTACAATTGCAGAAGAGTAGATAGAGATGGCAAAAAGAAAAGGGGAGGGGAGGGAAAAAAAAAAAACCCAAGAGCTGTAGAAAGGACTGAGTCTTTTTTTTCCTCTTTTTGCTGACTTGGACTCTGTGCTTCCAGCATGTGTCAAGAGGTTGTGGAGGGTGTTGTGTCTCCATGACCTCTCCAGGGAAACCAGTGTGTGAAGGCATTTTCTGGGGGCTGGCGCTGTGGGTGGAGATGTCTGGGTAGAAAAGCTCCTCTTTGCCAACGGAGGTTGAAGCCAGGATTTTGAAGGCAGCCCCACCACCGGCACCTCCCCTCACTGTGCCAGCACAGGATGGCCACTGCCAGGAAAACTCTGCATGAAAAGCTGAGCATTGCTTCCTCTAATGGCTTTTTATCCAAGAAAATGTTTTGTTGCCTTATTTATGACTTCTTTCGTAACTCTGGGATGAAAAGGTTGAAGGCTTCCTTTTATTTTTGTCTGTAAACTCTCTCTCGCTGCCATGGGTTTGCAAGTTCTTTAGCAGGATGAAAGTCGTGGCTAAGGCTGGCCTTCCCCAGCCTTGTTTCATTATGCTGTTGACATGAACACTAAATCCTGCTTTCCTTTGCTGCGTGCTGAAGGTCACTGCTGCAGTATGATCATAATGAGCCTCATAAGCCAGTGTCTCATCTCAGCAGGGCTCTCTGCGGATTGCCCAACAAAAAAAACCCCCAAAACCAAAAAAACCCAGCCATTTATTCTTTAACCTTATCAGTCTACAGATGCCGAAGGCATCGTGTGATCTTAGAGTCTTGTAGCTCATCGATGTCAGATGATGCTTTGATCTTGGGGGGTAACAGGGAGTAAGGCAGTGCAATAAAAGCTGGCAGGGTTTCCCATAGGAAATGGCAGGAGCAATATCCCAGTGACCACACTGGGAGCCATGCAGCTTGGGCTGTGTGTCCTGGGCAGAAACAGCTCTATCCTGGCAGGGAGAGGTGGGTGTCCAAGCCCACCCAGACCTTTGCTTATAGCAAAGCTGCTGAGTATGTAGGAGAGGTGTACGGAGGAGTCCTGGAGCGCAGGGTCCATGCCCAGCCTCATCAGCAGGATGAAGCTCCCAAAACAGAGGGAGAAGATGGAAATGAGCCACTTAAATAAATGCACCTGCAGCTTCTCCACCCTGTATGTGATCATGGGTTTCAAATTAACACCTGCACATTTAGAGCTCATTAAAATAATAATTTCATGCTCTGCTGACTGCCTTAGCTGTTGCAAACGCAGAGGGATAGCCGGGGAATACCCAAGCAATAGTCTTGTATGGGGTTTGTCGTTGCACAAATCGACATCAAGAAGCAGCCATTTGTAAAAATGTTCATTATATTGCCATTTAGATTGTGTGAGTTTGATTTAATTAAAAATACAAAGAGGGGAAAGAAAAATCACTTGGCATGTGGAAAAAAGCAGCTGAGAGAAAATGTTTATCAGAACCCTTAATATATTTTATACATGATAGATAGGTCAGAATCTAGATACAGATATGTATCTTCTTTGAGTCAGAACATGTACCTTGGGGAAGGGAAAGCAGCTTGTTGGCTGTGCCATATCCCACGGTGTGTCCCCACACGCTCTCACCTGCACCGTGGGAGGAGGTCCCCAATGGACAATCAGGTGGATTGTCCCCATTGCTTTATCCCCATTGCCTCTGTGGATAGTGGCAGGAGCGTTGGCTTTCTGTGCATCTTGTTGCTCATGTCGTGGCTGCACCATTCTCTAAGTGTGCAGGTAGAGAGGACTCACTAGGCTCTGCAGCTTTGGGTGTCACCGAAACTGGGAATAAGCTCCTGAACACCAGTTCAGCTAATTCCTTTCTCCTTCCCCCTGGCAATAAGGCTAGGACACTGCCCTGCACTTGAGCTGCTAACAGGGATGTGCTGGGGTAGGAGGGAGGGATCCTGCCCTCTGGGCCGGGGCAGAAGCTCCTAGAAGCTCCTGCTCCTCTGCGTGGTGGTGGCTGGGGATGCTCTCGTGCTCTGCTCTTAAGCAGGGTGATGGTCAAGCTGGCTTTTCCCCACTGTGCTTGCAGAGCCCTGTTCTGCAGAACCCCAGAGGGGTTAATTCCCTGCTGCTTAGCGACCTGCGGGAGGGGGAATTGCAGGAGTGTGGGAATTTTCCTTCGGATTCGTGAGCCAAGGATCAGGGGACCTTGATGGGGCTGTATTTGCTGCTCGGCACAGTGAAGAAGAGATTGGTGTGAGAGGCAGGCATTCAGCCGTGACACAGACAGTGTGTGACAGCTGATTCAGCCCTGCCCGGGCAGCCGAGCGTGCGGAGCGGAATGGGCTTGTCCTCCTTGCTCTGATGGCAAATATTACAAATATTCCTGGGCGAGTGCTGCTTGCTGATGGTGCAGAGACCCTGCGGGGAGAGGGGAGGCAGCTGCGGAGCCGGTGCTGTGCAAGGCCCAATTAGCAGGACGTGTTTTCCAGCAGGAGGGTCTTTCCAAGGCATGTCAGCGAAGAAATCTGCAAACTAAAAAAGGCTGGCATATACCCAGTCTTGGCTTTATTCTAAAACCGCCTCTGCCTCGCCAGACCCGAGATCCTTCCTGTCTGCTCTTGTCCCAGGCAGGCTCTCCTGTGCCTTTGCCATCCCCAACGCGCTAAGAAACATCTTCCAAATGTCAAAAGGCAGATCTCCTCATCCTTGGGCCATCCGTCGGGGTCCTGCTTAGGGGTGCGCCGGCCCACGGGCCTCACTGGGTGCCATATGCTCAAAGGCACACCAGAACCCAGCAGGAAGAGCTGCTGCTCCTCCTCAGCATCACGGTAGCTCCCTATAACGGGCCGGCTTTGCCTGAAATTTGCTTCTGCTGGCTGTTTTTTTGATGCTGCTGTTAATCACTCCCATGAGTTTGCCCTGCAGAGCAGCCCAGGAGCCTGCGTGTTGCCATCCATTTAGCATTTGGGTGCTTCCCCTTTTTTTACTTTCCATCTACTACTTTTAATTGTCATCTGGGCAAAGCATAAGTGAATTTGACATCGAGCTAATAAATGCTGGAGCGTGTTGGTTCTGGAGCAATGCCTTCCAGTACCTGTGATGCCCCCTGGGTGGGAAAGCAGCCACCAGCAGCTCCCTCCTGCTGGCACCACAAGCTCTTTTGGCCCATGTGGTGTATAGCAAGGCTTTTAGTTCCTACCAGGAGAGAAATATTAAGGCAGGCAGAGGTGTAAAAATCAGCTGAGCTTTGGTGCTGAGTTTTTTGCAGGCATCTACTTGGAATAAAGGGACTGCTTCTATCATTTGGTCTTTGGAAGAAGAATGGGCTGACACAGACCAGCAGGCAGTTTTCTGGCCACACGCTGTTTAATAACACATTCGATATTGATTAACTGTAGTTTTAAGCCCATTTGGACAATTCAGCCACTTGACTGAGGGGTTGCAACACAGTGGAAGAAATGTTAATAAATGTAGTTCCCTGTTTGATCGTGAGTTTAAATTTTAAAATCCTTCGTGTATGAATCGAGTTATTGTGTTCTCGGGGAGACGCCAGTTTGATTTATGACTTTTTGATGTCCCAAATACAATTAGTACTCCATCAGTATGCAGATACTATCACGGGGTCCGGTGACTTGAATGACTTCCAGTTACCCCTGTATCGGGAAGAGGTGTCACAGTTAATGAAATTCTCTCCAAAAAGTATCGATTCCTTAGACAACACAATCCTTTGACTGTCCTTTGCCCAGTGAACTGTCAGGGAAAATGTGTCTCAGGATGTCAAAATGTTCATCCTGTTTCTCATCCCCGTCCTTTCTCTTCCCCAGTGCCCGCTGGGGTAACCCAGGCCACTCCTGCCCATGTGCCAGGGGTTTGGTGTGAGCCACCCTCTGCCTGGCGGGGTGCAGGCAACCCCCCCAGCTAATTGGGAACTTGCATGGCCAAATCCAGGCTGAAAGGCAGCCAGCTCTGCAGAGAGACTGGGATAGATGGGATGGATGGGCCAACATTAACGGTACGAGCTTCAAGAAGGCCAAGTGCCAGGTCCTGCACTTGGGCCACAACAACCCCATGCATTGCTCCAGGCTTGGGAAGTGTGGCTGGAGCTGCCTGGCAGAACAGGACCTGCGGATGAATGTGAGCCAGCAGTGTGCCCAGGTGGACAAGAAAGCCAAGGGCATCCTTGCTTGGATTAGAAATAGAGTGACCAGGAGAAGCAGGGAGGTGATTGTCCCCCTGGACTCTGCACTGGGGAGGCCACACCTGGAGTGTTGTGTCCAGTTTTGGGCACCTCAATCCAAGAGAAATATTGAGGGGCTGGAGTGGGGGCAGAGGAGGCAACGGAGCTGGTGAAGGGCCTGGAGAATAGATCTTATGAAGAGCCATTGAAGGAGCTGGGACTGTTTAGTTTGAGGAAGAGATGAGACCTATCACCCTCTGCAGCTACTTGAGAGGACATTGTAGAGAGATTGGTGCTGGTCTCTTCTCACGGGTGGTTAGCAATAGAACAAGAGGAAATGGCTTCAAGCTCCAACAGGGTAGGTTTAGAGTGGCCATTAGGGAACAATTCTTCCCAGCAAGAGTGGTCAGAGACTGGAACAGGCTGCCCAGGGAGGGGTTTGAGTTCCCATCCCTGGACGTGTTTAAGAGTCATTTAGATGTGGTGTTGGGGGATATGGTGGAGGGGAGAACTTTGTAGAGTGGGGCTGATGGTTGGACTCGATGATCCCAAAGGTCTTTTCCAACCTGAATGATTCTATGATTCTAAGCACATTTTGGAGGGTGCAGGGAAAAAGGGGGGAGATTCAGTGATTTGCAGGAAAAGTGGCAATGCCTAGGTTTAACTTGGCACCAGTGATGTTCTTAACGGGTTAGTGACAGCCAGAACCTCATGCAAATATTTAAAAAAACGTCTTACCAACCGTTCCTTAACCTTATGTTAAATAAACCTGTTCCCTGTGTCCCTGCAGCATGTTAAGACACTAATAATGCTCTTTTTAATGTTCAAGGGAGATGGAGAATGCAGAGACACAAGGATTAGGCAGCGCCACCAGGAGCAGAACTCAGAGTTTTCTGGGATGCGGATGCACTTTGGGCTGGCTTTTCTTTCATTTAATTACCTTGATGATAACTGTGGCGTTTCCAGATGCTTTTTAAATTTATTTCCTCTCCCAAACAACCGCTGGAACGGCAGGAAACGTTAAAATAGCAGCAGAGAAGCAGGGTGATGCACATGTGGAGGCAGACTCGTTGACAGCTCGTGCCTGCTCCCATAGCACAGAAGTCTGTACCCGCCCGGTACCCGAAGCAAATGGAATTTGATGAGTTTTCTGCCTTTTCCGAGGGGGAGCCGGGCGGTTGGGGGTTTTGCCCTCTTCACACCGCCGGCTCTGTGCACCAATTAATCCATGCTAAAAGGACTTGCAATGAGCTTGTTATTCTGCGGGCTTGTGAAGTGGCAGCTCGCCAGATTTGAGCTCGTTTCAGATGTTTAATAGATAGAAAGTTGATCATTTGGCAGCTGAACCGACACCCTGGAGACTCTTTCGAGGCTGTAAAATACTCTGGGATCCAGCAGTTTGAGAAAGGCCAGGTATTTATGAGGTAGAATAACTTTTAGCCTAACTAGAAACAAATACGTGGGTACCTGCCTCAGCTCCTGATTATTTAAACTCTGACGGGGCTTCTCCTCTGCTGATGCGGTGCTGTCTGTCCCGTCTCCCCATCAGTGTAGGCAGCCATAAGCAAATAGGAAGATAATCACTGGCAGATTAGTTGTTGCTGTGGAAGATTGTACTTCAAAGTTATGCAAATTCTGCTCTCTTCACTGAATCCAGAGTGTGTGTGTACAACTAAATTTTCTTGGTTTATTGGCCTTGGTTGTAATAAATAAACCCAAGCTGAAAAATGTATCTGGAGCCTATAAATATGGATTTGTTTGGTAGGCAAGATGCTTCTCGGGCACAGAGAAGGATGCTAGAAGCATCTTTGCCTGTGATTTATGAGGACAGGCTGTGTATGATCCCGAGAGAATATTTTGCCATCAACATCTGCTGACGCCTTAAAGGACAACATGAAATCTTGTCAAAGGGCAGTAGTAACCTAGGTCAGGAGATTTTTAATTTTTGTTGTTGTTGTTAAGCTTTGAGACATCTCTTTTTTTAATCAAATTGGAATAAATGAAAGCATCCATAGCACCGCTCTTTGGGGACAGGGGTGAGAGATCATTCTGGACTCACAATTGGTAGAGACAGCATCAAAGCAGGCTTGCTGCAAATGCCTTCTGTGCAGAGCTCCGGAGAGCCTAAGGAATGGGTGGATTTCCTGAAAATTTAATGTTTTTAACAGATTGCTACCTCCTCCTACATTCTTTCACAGGCCCTTGTAGTATGTGTGCCCTGCTCCTTCTTCAACTTGCTTCTGTGTCTTGAGGTGACCTTAGATGGTGATGCCAAAAAAACCTCAAAAGCAATGTAAAAGGGGGTTAGTTTAACAGGTAGGCTTATAATTGTGGGTTTTTTTTCCCTTTTTGATCTGTTGCACAGCAAAGAGAATCACAGGATGATATGGGGTTGGAAGGGACCTCTGGAGATCACCCAGTCCAACCCCCTGCCAGAGCAGGTCCACGCAGAGCAGGTCCCACAGGGACGTGTCCAGGTGGGTTTGAATGTCTCCAGAGAAGGAGACTCCACCACCTCCCTGGGCAGCCTCTGCCAGGGCTCTGACACCCTCAAAGTGAAGTTCCTCCTCATCTTTAGGTGGAACTTATGTTCAAATTTGTGCCCGTTTCCTCCTGTCCTGTCCCTGGGCACCACTGAGAAAGACCAGCCCCATCCTCCTGACACCTCAGTCTTCTTTTCTCCAGACTAAACAGTCCCGCAGCCTTTCCTCGTAAGAGAGATGCTCTTGAACAAAAGGTTCACCACGGGGGAGCCCTCTTCAGCGTCCCCGTATCTGCCACAGCAGCAAGTGGAGAGCTGCCCAGCTCCAACCATCATCCTGCTGTGGCAGCAGGATGCATTGCCCCGGGCTCTTCTCTGGCAGCAGTTGGGCACCTTGGGACAGAGATGCTTCTCTCACACCCAGATGTTCAAAGCAGCCTCACAGCAGGGCTCAGGGAGGTCCAGATGCCCTGCAGAATTAACCAGGGGCCAGATCTGAGGTTTGGAGTTTTTTTTTTCTCCAGCCTGGGCATGCAGTAGGTCTGGCATTACCGATTGGAAGTGCCAGCTCAGTCCTTTCTCCACAGCCTATTTTGGGATGGCCTATTTTTGGGATTGCAGCACAGGTGCTGTGCCTGGGACCAGCGACGTTTCATCGCTAACGATCACTGCGGCGCCACCAAGAAGGTGACACCTTGGTGTTCCTCCAAAGTGAAGGGTTTCAATGAGTCGCTGCCTCTGTGATTTATTGGGAAGTTTGGGTTGGCGTGCTGGTTCTCAGCAGCTGAGAAGAAGAAAAGGAGGGAAAAAGCCCCAGCCCACCACAAAACCCTGCCAGGAAGGAGGGCTGAATGGCAGGTTACATCCATTGCAGCCTTAGGTGGGGGGATCAGTGTCCTAGTCTACGTCAAAATACAATTGTGGATATGTTGGCTTTCAAAAAGGCTAATGATTAAGTAATTACTCTTTTTCTACTGCAAGCATTCTGCCTATTGAGTAAGACACAGCAGTAGAGCATTTGATTAGTACCTTCAGTGCTCAGCTCAGTTAAATCTCCTGTTTGAGGGATGTTCCTAAAAGCACTTAGAGGTGGGAAGTTATGTCTTACTAGAAATGACCCAAGGCCTGTTTTGTGGCCGTGATTGGTCTGTTCACGTGCAGAGCAGAACCTGCTTTGTTTATTGAGGCTTTTATTTCCCTGTGAACACTCTGCAACTGGATTAACCTACCCCATCCCACACCCTGCCCGGTTGAAGACCGGCATGTGTTTACTCAAATAGTCTGTTTACTGGTGATATCTTGGTGGTTTGTTAAAAGCAGAAACAGAGGTGTTCCAAATCGCATTCCCCTAAGTCGTCTCGGGCTTAAGTGAAGCTTGTAAATGATGTGCTGGAATTAAATCCCAGTTATGTCAACAAGGAGAAAGCAATGGCAAAGTTGTAGCCGTGTCTGTGCTGGGGCACTGGGGACGTTGCGTGGCATCGGGTGGAGGTTTCAGAGAGCCCTCGTGCCTGTGGAGCTGCTCCCATGGGGGCTTGCAAGAAAGTTTGTCCCTTTGCTTTATGCTGAGATAACACAAAAAACTCAAAATCAGCAGATGTCCTGTTACTGCCTTAATGGGGTAGGAAAGAGAGTATCCCCAAGGTAGGGGGGTGGCAACAAACTGCATAAGGAGAAATCATAGAAGCAGAGGGAATATTTGGAAAGCAGTGCTTGATGCGAGTTGGGCACAGCCACCCTCTCGCCATGACGGGTGGTGGCCGTTGAGGATGAGGGACCATCTCCCTCTCTCCCCAAAATCCAGAGTTGCTCCTCTCGGATGACTCCATCCATGTGCCTCGAGCTGTTTTGGCTGCGAGTCCAAAGCCTGGAGAGTGTATGTTTCCTGGAGTAATTCAGAGAAGCCATAATGTAAAGTGTTCACCACAACTGGTCTCCAGTTGTGAATTTTTAATTATGCCAGATCATTTTCAGTAAATGGGATTTCAGGCTCAATTAGGGCTGTCAGATCCAATTTTTCACTCACCTACTATTGAGCTCATCCTGTGCTGCTTGCAATAATTGCCAAATCCACAGGAAAGATGAGACTTGCAAAAGATGAACGTCTGCAGCATTTCTCATTCTCAGAGCTTCCTTGGGCAGAGTGATAGCAGTGGGGGAAAGTAAGGGTTTTATGACGAGAAGAGGAATATTTTGCCCGAAGTAGCAAGAATACAAAGTCTCGTCTTTGTGTACAGGGCAGCTGAGTACACTAAGTCCAAGAACTTGCATCTTAGGAAAATCAGATCATTTCCTGCAGTGTTAAGGCAGTTTTATGGGGCACTGCTGTGTTGCAGGGTCTGGGCATGGGACTCGGTGACTGGAAGCTGACTGGTAAGCTGGCAGGAGCACTGGGGGGCTGCAGGGGACCAAGCTGTGCCCCACTGCTGTGGTCACCCACCTTCGCTGAAAGTGTGCTTGCCCTCTGGTTTTCCATCTCTTCAGCTCTGCCTCTAAAGGAGAGACAAGCAGGATGCTCAGAGAGAAAAAAACACAAGCATTGCCTTTGCTCTATAGACTCATTTGGTTTTGAGAATGGAAGGGAACCTCAGTCTGCACTGAGCTGGAAGAGGCAGGAGGTGTCTGCCCTGGGCTCCCAGGATGCCTCAGAGCTGCGGATGCTCAGACCATCTTCTGAAACAAGCCCCCAGCCTACGGTGCACTTTATCCCTCGAGAGCTGCCTGGAGTTGGGTACCTGAGGGGGGAACCCCCTTCGCTCATCCCGGAGCGGGTGGGGATGTATCCAGACCCCCTGGCTGGCTGTCGGGGCCATGGAGAGATGTTGCCTGGGGCAGAAGACAGCACACAGGAGCAAACCACTTTGGGTCAGCCAGTTTTGCCGCGGGGTGCCTGGCTGTTTGTGACCAAACTGCACCAGGCTCTTTGCCATGCTCCTTAGGTTCCTCTCTCTTGGATAACATGAGCCTCTTGGCCAGATCTGCCAAACAAGTGTTGGAAGTGAAGTCCCTAACAGATGCTGAATGGCATGGTGATGTCCTCTGCACCCCTCAGCCAGCAGCAGCAGGAGCCCGGCCGTGTTGTGAACCCACTTTGAAGGACAGAAGGGCTATGAAGGTGTGTGTGCCCAGGCATTCGTGGTGGCTGGCTGCCCTCTCCCTGGAAGGTTTAGCAGAGGTGCATTTATTTTGTTATTTATTTTTTTTTTACTTAAATCCCAGAACAGAACAAAACCCAAGGGAGAGCAGGGAAGGGGATACAAGGAGCTGCAGCCCATCCCTGAGTATGCCGAGTGCCGAGTGTCTGCTCCCCGAAGGGACGGGTAGGTGGAAGGAAAGGGATAGCCTGGTTTAAACAGCAAAGCCTCTTCCCAGGGAGCCTTTCCCTGACCATCCGCTTTGCCCGGGCACTGCCAGGGCCAAGGTCTGGCACCGTGGCTGAGCAGTCTGCTCCGAGGCCGAGAGCTGCCTTACAATCTTATATCTGCCTTACATCTGCATGGGTGCATCTCTCCTGCGCTTTCTGCCGAAGCAGCACTAGCTAATGGACCCAGCGGCGTCGGGCTGGGGAGTGTATTTACCCAGCCACTTGCCTGAGTTCCAGCAATGGATTTTAATACCACTTAGCCCTGTGGAAACTTAATTCTCTGCAGTGTCTGCCCATCCTCTCAGTAAAACACTGGCACAGGTGAAGTCTGGGCTAGCAAGGTGAAGAAAAACTGCTTCTCCCAGCCAAAAGCCAGCATCCGCGGCTTGGCCCTGCTCCAGCAGGCACGTTCCTGACAGGCGTCTGTGTTCCTGCACCCCTGACACCCAACAACCTGTTTCCTCACCCGTTTCTCCCATTTATGTACTCTCCTGGCCAGCACGATTCAGTTGAGAGCTGCTCCTCCCTATTTGATGCCTTTTCCTGCAGGCAGGAGCTCTTTCTGCACGCCTGGATCTTCCCCATTGCTTAATCCAAGAAAACCATTAAACAGCAATAAAAGTACATCAACAGCAGCACTCGGCAGAACTGGCTTTTCCTTCTCTTCTGGCTTCTTGCATCTTTGTCCCATTGTTGTGCCTGATTTGAGATGACCCATCGTCTCCTCTTGGCAGGAGGGCTGTGAAACACCTCGGGCACTCTTGGTTCGTGGGTGAGCGCTGTGTTCAGGGAGTCCATCCAGTAGCACCCCTGATCCATCTGCCAGCTTCTGATGCTGAAAACCACCGTGCATCTCCATCTCATCTCATCTCATCTGGAGCACGGGTGACAGGAGCCACTCATGCCATCGGGCTGGCCACATGCCGGCTCTCCGTCACCAGCGGGGCGTTTTCTTCTTATTTATCTTCCACCCAAATTTGACAGCAGAGTCTGAAAGAAGGGAACTAATTTAAAAATTATAAGGAGACAGGGTTAGGGGCGGGGGGAGATGGACAGTGTGTTCACGAGAGGCTGATTTCTTTAGAAAATGAGGCTAAAAATAAGTTTAATAATGTTTTCCTGAGCTTTTGCTTCAAAGTCATCTGCTGAGTGCGTCTCACTCCTTCCTGCTCTGGGTGCCTAACTGCTGTCATGTTCTTGGCTGTAATTTTCCCTGCACTTGCAGGAAGGCTGCAAGATCTTTGATAATCACAGGCAAAACCTCCATTTTTAAGGTCTCATAAGAAGAAGGAAAAAAAAAAAAAAAAGAAGAGGCATGCAGCAAAGGGCACGGAGCTCCAGTGGATCGGCTGTGGAAAGGTGAAAGCTTGCACTGATTGCTGGTATTTGAAGTGGCATCCCCAAAGTCTGTGGCAGATCTGCTGGCAGCAGAGCCACTTCCCTGGTAACAACTGGCTCCTGCTCACCCTGCCTGATGCAGGACACCCACAGACCACCCCCTCTAACCAGGGACAGGCTGTGGTGAAAAGGACCTGGCTTCTTTGGGGGGGGTATGGGTGGTCGATAAACCAGAAAATCAGCTGCCTGCTGCTGGGTCGTTTCCCCCCGAACCTGTTGTTTGATGGAGATGAGGATCCTGGAAGAGCACGGAGTTGATTGCATTTTACTGATTTTAACCACCCGGTGTCTGTGTCCTCTGGGAAGAGGCACACAATCCATAGTCCCCATCCATCCGGACACTCGGGGACTCATGGGCATCCCTTGTCACCTGCAGCACAGCGGTGCTAGGCTCTAAGGGCATTTAGGAAGAGCTGTGCTGGGTGGGAGGTTGTGGAGTCCCCTTCTCTGGAGATTTTCAAGACCCGACTGGATGCAGTCCTGAGAGGCATGCTCTGACATGCTCTGGGTGGTCCTGCTTTGGCAGGGGAGTTGGACTAGATGATCTCTATGGTCCCTTCCAACTCCAAAAATTTCAGTGATATTCAGTGATATTCAGTGCCTCCAGCCCGAGAGCAGGGAAGGCAAGCAGAAGAGCACTCTGGTATTAATTAACTCGTCCTGCCAAGAACAGATATTGATTTGCTTTTACAGGACTTTGATGAGTCTTGATTACAATTCTATGGAGGTAGGAAGGTTTCCTGCCCTCAGAAGACTAGAGCAGCCATAATTATAAAATAATTGTGCTTGTTTTCTTCTAAAGTAGTATTTTATTATTTGATGAATCTCTTGTTTGTACTGAGTAGACAGTATGACTTCACAAATTACTTGTTTACTGTCATGCCTTGATTTATAATTCTCCCTTAGAATTTTAGAGGGCGGTGGTGTTTTTTCCAAGATCCTCATTCAAATGACTGCAGAAGTAGGTCACATCATATTTGTGCAGGTGTTCCCTTTCCCCTCTCGCTCCAGCTCTCACCAGTACACGGGCTGAGGAGAGGTTTGTGCTGATGACCCAAGGCAGCGCTCACGAAAGGTGAGCCACTCTCATAAATCTTTCACCGTGATCCTGCTGTGCGTTAAAGGCTTATATGTAGTTTGGAATATTAATTAAGACAGTTAAACAGCCTTTTTTTTTAACTGTGTCCTTAGCCTCTCCTACCTGGCAGGGATGCTTATTCTGCATCTGCCGTGCGTGCACGGTGCCTTGTGTAGCACAGCAGGGGCTGGGGAGCAGTGCTGGCGAGGGAGGTGCAGGTCACCCTTGCTGCCCGTGCCAGTCCCCCATCCCTGCTGGGATGGTCCCCGAGCTCACCGGAGAGAGGTGGGGGTCTCTTCTCCTACCCCCACCTCCACCAGGGCTGCTGGGACCCGCTGTGAAGCCGGGGGAGAGGATTCCCAGCAGCTTGGGTGAAGAAAGGAGGCAAAGCCAGGGTGAGGAGAGCAGTACGGGAAGGAGGGAGCTGGTCTGGCAGCTGCTGCGAGTGCCGGGGGTCAGATGGAGCACGAGCAGATTTACACCACTGTTTCCTCAGCACTGAATAAGAGATTTCCCTTAGGAGGTTTTTATGGAGAGGTGCAAAGAGCTGTTAAGTCATTAGCACAGTTTCCCGTTGTGGCAGCATTATTCCTTGTTATCTCCACTTTATAGCTTCTCGCTCTCGCCAGCAACCACTGACCCAATAAATATTTGTCCTGAGTATTATCTGCATCCCAAATGCTTACCTTGTCCTTTCGCCTGCAACTTCCAAGGCACTACAGCCCCAGCCCCTTCTTCTACTTAAGAGGGAGAATACGGGATTAATTACCCACCAGTGCCGTAGGCTACTGCCTGCTGGGGAAACAAATCCTGACCTTGAGTAAGGACTGGGCACATTTCCCCCTTTGCTTCAGCTTTTAAACCCTCAACCAGACACATCTCTGACACAGCAGCTTCTAAAGCAACCTCCCCACTTCACAGCAGCAGCTCTTTGCCTTCTTTTATTTGTATTCCATTAACTCAGTGTTTTGCAGCTGACAGTCCTGTTAATTAGGTGCTAATTTATTATTCCAACAAGCTGTTATGACTGTGTAACACCCCACCCCCTCCTCCATACACACACGTCCCTCTCCCCAGCCCCTGGCCATCTTGGGTCTGGGTCCCCAAGTGTGCTCCCAGCCATGGCATCACTATTAGGAGTGACCAGCACCCCCAAATTAACATCTGAGGGGGCAAAGTGAGGTTCTCCTTGGTCCTGTGGATGGGGTGAGGACTCTGGGGGACGTTTCCCAGGGTTTTCTTCCTCAGCTCAGCATCACACCAGCATGTGGACCCCTTCTCTAGCACCACCTTTTCCAAGCAAACCATCCCCACGAGCACGGAGAAGACCTGTTCTCTGGGGGATTTATGTCTCATGGCTGGTTGATTTTAAAGAGGTGTGAGCACTAATTGAGGCACATGCTGTCCCCCTCTCTTGTGGACCTCCTTGTGTCCAATAAAGACAGACAGCATCACCCTGTGGGAAGGACAGGTGACACTGGGGGGCACTGGGCAGATTATTTTTCAGTCTGTTCTTATAATTTTTTATGTAAATATTCACAAGAGATTGAAACATCAAACTAGTAAAAACTGCTGAAAGAGAGGAGTCGTTTCCCAGCTGGCTCTTGTTAGTGCATTTCATAGCAATCAAAAACAATGTTCTCCTAGCTCCCTGCCCTTGCTCCAATAAAATCACATTAATTAGTGGTTTTAATTAGTTGTAATGTATTAATTACAAGCTGATACTTTTAACGTAAAGGAGGCTGAGTGCAAGAATGAGCTTCTTAACCTCTCTGTTTGTGGATGAGTAGAGTTTTCAGAATTTTGGAGGTGCCCTGGAGAGTTGTGCTTAAGCCTGCCAGGGAAGGAATGCAGCCGTGTGTCAGTGCCAGCAGGAGCATTGTACCTTCCAGAAGGTAAAATACCAATTTTAATGTTGTTGTGTGAGTGAGGGGTCGTGGCTGGTGTCTCCCAGATGGCTGGATGTCGGCGGTGGTTCTTGCCATTGCATTGAGGATGCTGCTGTTGCTTCACGTCCCGGTGTGCCCTTCCCACCTCCCCTCCCTGGCTGCAATGCTCTGGGGGCTTTCTCCACGTTGGTGCAGAGCAACTGTGCCGTGGTGAGCTCTGCTGGGTGGTATGAGAGCAGGGAGTCGCCCTAGCTCAGCATAACTGTCCTAAGAGATGTTCATTGTGGCTTCATCTAAGCCACGTCAAATAAAAATACAGCTTAGATGTAACCCTCTGCTCTGCCCTGCCCTGGTGAGGACCCATCTGGAGCATTGAGTCCAGTGCTGAGCTCCCCACTTTAAGAAGGACAGGGAACTGCTGGAGAGGGTAGCAGAGGCTACAAAGATGATGAGGGGTCTGGGACATCTCTCTGATGAGGAAAGGCTGAGGGACTTGTGTCTTTTTAGTCTGGAGAAGAAAAGACTGATGGTCTGGATGATCTCTAGAGGTCCCTTCCAACCCCACAGCATTCTGTGATTCTGTGAAAAACTCTGCATCAGCCCCATCTTCCTGCAGGTCTGTTGTTACCCATCCAGGAGGTCTCCAGTTCAGTCCCTGGGTTGTTAGACAAAACAGCAGCCTCTCTGCGACATGGCTGTGTTGAGTACGTGTTGTCTGGTGGCGTCAGTCGTGTCACTGGAGGATATTAGCGCAGCAGCATCAAGCCCTGCAAAGACTCAGCCTTAGCAACGTGGTTAAGGTCATTTGTGCAACCAGACGTGCTAAGGCTTTAAGACAGGCTGGTGCTTGATGTGAAGATGTAAGGATGTGTCATGTAATTTAAGCTGGCTTTCAGATCTTTTGCATATGCCACAGTCGCTTAAGAGGATCTCTTTAGTCAATGAGAGCAAAGCACTGCCATCAAGGAGGAGAGCTTGTCTCTATGGAGATGGGCAGTGAGGAGGAAGGTCACAACTTGGTGGCAGAAAAGGCCAAAGCTGCAGATTAACAAAAGATGGTTTGATAAAAGAATTGGGGATGCTGCAGTCAGTAATCCTGTTTGGTTTCACCACAGTGGTCAGTTCACTCCGCTGTGATAGTCGGAGCTTGACAGGAGCAGGTAAACAGTCCTTGCAATATATTTAACAACGGCTTCCAAGACGTGAGGTGAGCAGGCTTACGTGGTGGGTTTGAAGAAGTGGTGGGGCTTTTATCCCCACCGTGGGAGGCTGCCCTGTTCCCACCATGTTTATCACTTTCCGTGGAGTAGTTGTGCCCCAGGAACTCAGTGCAGAAGCAGCTGTGAGGTCAGTGGTGAGATGGCATTGCTCCCACCTGTGGGGCAGGAGAAACCCACTTGGCTGAAAGCACTCTGATGGCAACCCCAAGGGCTGGTTTTCTTCATGCAGTTCTTTTGTCTACTTGAATTAATGACCCTTGAGACTAGCTGGCAGTTGCACTTGTTAGAGTGGGAGAATGGTTTGGGTTGGAAGGGACCTTAAAGATCATCCAGTTCCAACCCCCTGCCCTGGGCAGGGACACCTCCCACCACACCAGGTTGCTCCAAGCCCCATCCAGCCTAGCCTTGAACCTCTCCAGGGATGGGGCAGCCACAACTTCTCGGGGCAACATGGGCCAGGCTCTCACCACCCTCACAGCAAAGAAGTTTTTCCCCAGATCTCATCTCAGTCTCCCCTCTTGCAGCGTCATACCCTTCCCCTGCGTCCCATCACTCCCCTCCCTGATCCAGAGTCCCCCCCCAGCTTTCCTGGAGCCCCTCAAGGGACTGGAAGGGAATCTAAAGTCTCCCCAGAACCTTCTCTTCTCCAGGCTTAACCCCCTCAACTTTCGGATCCTGGCCTCCCAGCAGAGGGGCTCCTTCTTATAGGTTTTAGGGGTACAGTTTGCTGGGGTCTCTACTGCAACGTGCTGCAGAGCCAGGACTGTGTGTGCCCGGGGCTGGGTGGGCACTGGGCTGGCTGCTGGTCTCATCCTGCTCAGGGGAACACGCTCAGACCTGGGGAGCAAATATTTAGCTGTCTCCTCTCGGTGTTGATGTACAGGTGGAGGCTAGCTGGGTAGTTAGCACTTTTCCTCCTGCTGTGTGCCCTCGAAACTCGAGGTAATTTGGTGATTTGACAGCGATTCTCCCTCACGCTGAATATAAATGGGCATTTGGCCACCTACTGCATGAAATGCAGCGCTGCTGGGGGCAGAGGCAGCTGAGAGCCCTTGTTGAAGTACAACAGGCTATTATCATGCTGAAAACCCCGTTTCTGCAGTGCTTCGGGTCTGATGGCAGATCACCCCCTCTTGCTGTGGCAGGAGGCTGCCCCAGCCCCCCAAACCCTGCCTTGGGCTGGACCAGGGGTGGGATGGTCAGCTCCCTGCCTTGCCTGCCCCACTCCATCCTCCAGATGGGCTGGTGCAGATCAGGGAGCCCGAGTCATCCCACAATTCATCACCAGGAGAACCACGCATTCTATATGGCACAGAATTCCTTTATTTTTTTCTTAGTTTCTTTTTTTTCTAGTTGTTTTTGTCAATTAATGTATTCCGTGTCCACATGGAGATCTCCTGGTGAGGTTTGAAGAGCTGAATTACAGGGAAAAAAACCCTCTCATTTTGTACCAGCAGTTAGCTGATGAAATGTAAAGGTGCAGTGAGCTGATTAGTGATTCTGGTAATGTAATTAATGCCTCTGTTCTTTCATACGTGTTGAGCCAAGCACTCGGTGAAAATTTGCCCTGAATGCGCAGTTCAGTGTGCTCAAAGTTATTGCTCCCTAGTTATGATTCCTTCAGTAACTCCAAATTAAAGTTGATATAATTGTAAACGAAAAGTGGGGCATGCTTATGAATTACAAGGGCTGGAGAACTGGCTTGCAGGGTGTGAATGCTAACGCTGCTGAGCCACCGCGGCCTCGGCAGGACCGGGGACCACCCTGGTGGGTGTCCCTTCTTCCAGGTGCAGGGGCTGGTGGCAGGGTCTGCCTGGAGTCCTCGGCTCCGGGCAACCAGCTTGGCATAGCTCTGCTCTTACATCTTCTCAACATCCCAACCATCCTACACCATTAACAGAATTCCTGGTCTGCCACCAAACTCGCATGAGTTCGGTTTTGCCTGCAACGTGGTTTTGGCATGCCTTACGTCAAACCTGTCTTTCTTTCTTTCTTTTTTTTTTTGTTTTATTTTTGTTTGTTTGTTTGTTTTTGTTTCCCCCCCCTTTTGTTTTTAATAAACATCACATCATCACAACACGAGCGACGCCGGAGTCGCTGCCGTCGGTAACAGCGTGGAGGGTTCTTTGCGCCTCGATTCAATAGCGCGTGACAAGGGAATCCAATTTGTTCAGATTTGGATGACACGGCTGCAGTTCTGTAATGCCATTAGGAGGTGCCTGCAGCCAAGTCTGTGCTCACGGCCCGGGCAGGGAGGGTTGCAGTAAGGCTGTGTGGTGAGCACAGGGCTGATGGGGAGCGCGGCCCCTCTCTCCCAGTCGTGTTTGTGGGAATGGAGAAGATGAAAAACGGTCTTGCCGTACTTAGGGCTCTAATCTGGCAATAAGTTATGTCACTGCAAGAACAAAGCTTCGCAAGGGAAGGTGAATTTGTGATGGCTATATATTTTATGTATTCAAAATCAGACAGTAAATGCAGCACTTTGAATATGATCTTGTATTCAATTCCATAAATGGAAGATATATTGGCTGCAGTTTTTCCTCTTGAATAGCATCTCAGATTCCTGCATGCTTGGGAATGTTGGATATTTATGAGAATATAAAGCAGTGGTGAAAACATAAGACTAAATCTTAGCAGAGTTACAACTTGTTTTAAATTATTAATCTTTAAGGAGCATGATAAAAAATTCTGCTATGCAAATTCTGCGGGGCTGGGGTTGGTGTACATAGGCATTACCCTAGTGCTATCTAAATAATGTCTTTAAAATAATTGCATAAAGTCAATGCAGACTTACAGTTTCTGCTGGCAGGAAAAGGCAATTCTAGTGGCAGATCCGTCTCCCCAAGAAGCGGGAAGTAACACCACTCCTAAAGCAAGCTGTTTAGATGAATTTAGCATCACTTGCAAGCCAGAAAATTTCCGTGACGCCTTTGGGTGACACAGCTCAACCGGGGCTTGGTTGGGCTCATAACTCCCAAGGCTGGGATGGGGCTGGATGGGGGGCGTGGGATGTGTTTTCAGTAGAGGGTGCTCAGACCTGTGGAAGCTGTAGATGTTTAAAGACATTTAATAGGGTGTAAAAAGGTCAAAGCTCTGACAACCATAGGAGATCTCTTGCGTGGTCTTCCTGGTTGGGTTGGGTCTGCAGGCGGGTCGATTCCATGAAGTTGGGATACGAGCTCTCACCCCACCTCTGTTGGCCAGTACTAACTAGGGCTTGGCTGAACAGATATATTATTTCACAGAATCACGTGGGGTTGGAAGGGACCTCTGGAGATCACCCAGTCCAACCCCCTGCCAGAGCAGGTCCACCCAGAGCAGGTCCCACAGGAACGTGTCCATGTGGTTTTGAATGTCTCCAGAGAAGGAGACTCCACCACCTCCCTGGGCAGCCTCTGCCAGGGCTCTGCCACCCTCACAGCAAAGAAGTTCCTCCTCATGTTGAGATGGAACTTCTTATGTGCAAGTTTGTGCCCATTTCCTCTTGTCCTGTCCCTGGGCACCACTGAAAAAAGACTGGCCCCATTCTCTTGACACCCTCCCTTAAATTAAAATTTAAGTATATGGATTTTATTAAGAGTAAAAGCTCTGTAATCCTTGCTCTGGGAAAGGATGAGCGATAGCGTCTCTACTTTGACGATCTTTTGCAGTTCTCACATAAATATCTGAAGGAATTTAATAATGTTCCAGGTTACAGAACGGGCATGCATATGTATACATCTTTAAAATCTATCTTCTCTGACTTTCTTTCCCCTTATTTATGTTGAGAGAGGCAGCCAGCAAACGATTTCAATGTATGATGCATCCAATATCACCTTTCACATAAACGGGAAAAATATGCTTCCTGTGTTGATGTGATGAGACTAGGATGCATTTAAGTGTCTAGAGAAAGTGTCATTTTGTTTAAAATAAAGCAAAGAGAAGCCCGATCTTAGTATGTTGAAATGAGTTATGGGGGTGCTGCTGTTCTAATGACAGGATGGCAGAGATGGAGCTGAAGATGCTGCTGCTGTGCCTGAGCCCTGCTCCAAAAAGCCATTGTTGTGAGCTCTTTCGCTGCTCCGGGCCGGGTCCCTGCTCGGATGTTTTGCCAAAAAGTCCTGCTGAGGCAGCATTTGGCTGGGCATTAATCTCTCCCCTCGCGGTGGGTGGCTCAGCCTGCAGGTACAGTGGAGTCCATCAACCTCGGGTTCAAAACCCAGCCTAATGTTGTGGGAATAAATTGTTCAGATAAATTTGGTAGAGCACAGTTTCTTAATCTGCTAAATGGGAAAAGACAGCGCTGCCTGGCACTTATTGGATTTTGTGCAATTAGGGAAGAAATTAGATTGGGTTTGGATTAACCCCTTCAGGGATGGACACCTGGGAGAAGGCTGTTGTCACTCAGACAGTTGATTTTCAGGTGTGTTTATGGCAGCAATCCAGCTGCCCTGTGACAGAGCAGAGCCTGCGCCGCTGATGTTTGCCGAGCTCAAATGAGAAAGCATTGATCTACTCCAAGCCAGGTTGTGGAACCCAGCATGGCTTTGGTCGATGCTTTGGCTTCTCTCCCTGGGAACCAAACCCCCAGGAGGGTTTCTCTTGGGTGTCCCGGAGCTCACTGGAGAGTGCGAAGGCACCCATGCTCCGGCTCTGCAAGCACCTCTTTGGCTCCCTTTAGGGAGAGATTCCCCCGGTGGACTCAGAGGACCACCATGGGTCTCCCCACCTTCAGCCCTGGATGCCAACACGTTGCTGAATTAAGTGACAGCAAGCAGATCTGCATGCAAGAGTCAAAGCTCACGTGGCAAACACTTTTCTGGCCAGTGGGGTGAGCCAGGTGTCACTGCCAAGCTGGCCTCAGCCCCTCCACCTCCAAAGTTCATGTTTCAAAGCAAAATGGGTAAGAGTTTGGGGTCCAAAGGAGCTGTACCTTGGGCTGCACAACATCTCCCTACGTCTGGTCTTTGTACGAGTGTTTCCACTTCCCAGGGGTGAATCATGAGAGCAGAGCTGGTGTTACCAGCCCTGTGCTTGGGTGGGGGCAGAGCAGGAGGGTGCCTGTCCCAGCAAACCCAGCTGGAAACCAGTTGGGCCCTGATGTATTATATCCCCTTTGCTTCCTTGATTAGGGTAGTTCCTCTTTAGCCATTTTTCATCCCTTCATCCTTTTCCCAAGGCGAGGATGCTCCCCTGCTTCATACCTGCTGAGGTTTTGGGGGTGTGGAGTTGTGCTCTTTTTGCTGCATCTTGTTTCCTCGTTGGGAACGTGCTGTGCCTTTGCTTGGAGAACAACTCGTGCCGAGTTTCTACTCCCAAAGGTGCACTCCCGTCACCGAGAGGGTTGTGGTAGCTCAGATGGGCACGGGAGAGGCGGTGGAGGCAGGATTTGAAGTTCTCTGATTGGTGAACTGTGAATTCGAGCTGGAAAATGTGGCTGTATTGTAAAATTCAGGACACCATCTGTTTCATTGCTTGCTTGCAGTAACATTTGTACTTGATAATTAAAATGTCACACACATTTTTAGCCAGAATAATCCATGGATGAGTAGAACTATGTCTTCCGAAAATCATTCGGGAGATGCTTACAGATCGGAATGGTGCTCTTTTGAGCTCACTGCTCATAGACTACATTAGCTTTTTTTTTTATTTTTTTAAATTTTTTGTCTATATTTTGAGGAGGAGGGTGGGGGTTTGGGAACAGGGACAGATCCTTTCGGAAGGAGCTGTGAAACTCAGGGAATAGCTCTGTGTGGATTGTGGCTTATTTTGCTTGAGGTTGGCCGTGCTGGGGCCGAGCTGGTGGTGCCTCTTCCAGTTTTCTTCCAGCAGTGGTGGGATTGCTTTGGCTTCAGCTGCAGTCAGCTTGGTTTTACGGTATCTCAGCTAACTCGACGATCTCTAAGGTCTAACCATTCCATGATTCTATGAGTTCAAGCAGGACTTTACCTCCAGCTTGTCTGGTGGAGGCTTCAGAGTGGTCTGCTTGCTTAGCAGTCTGCTTGGTTGACTACAGATGGCAAGGGCTGGGAGCTCAACCCCCCGGCCCCTGGGGCAGCAGGCTTAGGGCTCGAGGACCATGGGGAGAAGCTGCTCAGAGAAAAGCCAGGGGCTCCCCTCCTCACCCAGCCCTGGCTGCTGTGTCTTTTCTTTGTGGTGGCCCTGGTCTAGCTACCAACTTGGCTGAAGTTCCCTTCATGGCACTGAAAAGATGTGAAAATTTAATTTGCTTTTGGCAGAATAGGATTGTCAACATCTTAATGCTCTAGATGAATTAACAGCATAGGAGGCATCTGAAATCGTAACGATGCAGTGTCCTAGCTGGTGTCTGTGCCGCAGGCGCTGTCGCTGCCCCCAGGAAAGCACTCGATGGGGTTTCGCCCCCTCGGTCTTGGCTCCCCAGGCCCCTCACAGGCCCGGGCTGTGTCGATGCTCCTCGTCTGAGCACACCAGGGTGGACACATCCCTGCACTGGTTCCATGTTGTTTAAGAGGCGTTTCCCGTAACCGTGGCTTGGCAAGGGCATGGGAGACGGGATGTTTGCAAGGTCTTGCTTAGCTGCTGTACACCCCCTCCCAGCCCAGCCTTGCCACAGGGGTAGGGTTATTTGCCACAACAAATACATCCGCGGCGTTCTCTTAGAAAGGCACCCCACGATCCCACAAAACAATTTTAAATGCCGTTATGCCAGCTATGTGTGAATGAGACTTTTAAAATCCAGGTCTGCCGGGAGGCGTTGGGAGGTCACAGCTTCCGGGTGCAGCCGTGTGCCCCGTCAGTGCCTGCTCCGATTGAAGGTGAGCTCTGCCGAGGCACTGCGGCCTCCAAAACACCCACCAGCCAGCGAGGACAGTTCTGGGCTGTCCCCTGCCTTAAATCACACATTTGATGGCGTCCCAGCATCCGCCCAGGCCTGCCTGGACCTTGGCACTTGAGGTGTATCCTCGGCACGATCCGGTCCTGTGCTCCTGCTCCTGTTGGAATGTGTGAGAGAGGGCTTAAAATATTCTAATTGTCTGCTGTGAAATTACGGTTTTGTTCCCTGGAGTAGAAAAGTGAGTTTAAATCATTAATGCCACAAGTCTCAGGGATGATTACGGAAATGTTTGTGAGTGACTTAATCAGTATAGTTTGTCTGAGTGGCCCATTTTAATATTATTGCGCTGATTAAGTTTTCTTAGCTAATATGTGTTTCATTTCCAATTCAATTAAATGAGAATCCCCTTCCATTACATGATATTACTGAAGTGCCTTGGTGGGGCAAGAGCACACTTGGTATTTTCAATTGATACAGATTTCTTCATTATACAGTCTCTTGGTGCTAAATGAAATCAATGAAAGCTGAGATTAAAATTGTAGCAAGTTGCACCTGTAAATACATTGTCCCTTCCTCAGTCCCTCTTTCAGCAGTTTGTTGAGATCATATTAATATCAGCTCATTAATTACATTTCAAAGGTATTTTCAATGGACACCTGCCTTTGACAAAATTTTAGAAAGTCTGGAAAGGATTTTCCATGGATTTCTGTAGGCCTGATGTTTGTGGTAAGCAAAATACAAGTTGCATTAGTGTGCCTTTTTTATACACTGTGTATCCTTGCTTTAGCTTTTTAGAGCACTTCTGTGTAACCTGTCATGGGATATATTAACTGGTGCAGAGAAGATGATCTGCAAATGGCTTGTAAAGGAATTAACATCAGCCTTACGTTTTCTTCAAGTGAGCCAAAACCTCCTCCTTTTATGTATTATTGAAGAGAATTGATTGAGCTGCGATATAGTAACAAATGATTTTATAAATACCTCTCTGGAGTTAATTCCCCGCTGTGAAACATGCAGCGCTCGGAGCAGGGGGTGTGAGCTTTCTCTTGAGAGCTCCAAGGCTTCTCCAAGAGCGCTGAGGCAGGGGTGTCCCACGCTCCCTCCCTTCCCAAAGGTGGAAATGATGGTAAATCACAACTTCCAAATACATATTCCTACGTCCATAAAAAAAGACGAATGGGTGCGCCGAGCTGAGACGGGGCCCTCCGCAACCCTCTTGCTGCTAGATCGTATGAACAACAAAACTTGAGAGTGGAGTGCACGGGGTGGGGTCATCTTGGGCATCTCGTGCCCCCTTTGGCGAGTGGAGGGTGGCAGGAGAGTGTCACAGCCCCGGGGGGGACACCGGGCAGGGTCGGGGTGACAATCTCACGTTGGTGCTTCTGTGCCTTTGGCTCCTGCCCTCCGCAGGCACGCTCAGGGCACAGCAGGGGCTGTCTGAACTATTGGGCTTATTAAATTATTAAAAAGTATTTTCATCTGGTCAGATGTGCCCTAGAGCATTTAAGACATAGCTAAAATATATATGGATATAAAGATAAAGGTTTTTTTCTTTAATGCTAAATATATGCTTTATATAAACAAGAACCTTGATTATTATTTTTTTTAAAAGAATATAATAAATATTTTAGCATAGTTATCCTGGCTCTATAAGCGCAATGAAAATGTTAGCCTTGGCATATCAATCGTGCTTTACAGATGACGGTAATTTCCTGAATGTCAAAACTCCAAATTTTTCCACTAAGCAAACTTTTCAGTGGCAAAATAGATTGCCTCCATAATATATCACTGTGTGCAGGAAAAAATGAAATCTTTATGTACTGTATTATGAATCAATGAGGCATTAAGATTCTTGGAAGGGTGAGTGGACTCTGGAAAATGAAAAACTGCCGCTATTCCCTCTCTGTAAACCGCTGCTCGTGGAGTGTAGGCTTTGCAGACCTCGATCTTTGCCGCCACAGAAATATCAGTTACAAGTTGAAACCAATTCTTGCAGCAGCATTTAGATAGGGTAAATACTGCGGTAAATATCTGATTTATAGCAGCGTCCTGTGGTTACTCACCAGCTCTTTTGCAGTGGCCCCCTCCTGGCTCTGGGAGGTCCGCATGCGTTGGAGAGCTGTGCACCCCAGGAAGATGCTGCGTGCTCCTCCTGGGGACAGAGATGGTCCCCCGTGCCAGGAGTGGGAAGGTATTCCCAGTGGGCTTCAGAGATTGAGTTTTCAAAGGGCATCACTTCCACCTCGACCTCTGCTAGTGAGTAAGGGCAAAATTTAGCTCCATGTCCTGTTTTTTAAGGGATAATTGCCCTTAGCAAGAAAGGCACTTTACAAAGGCAGAATCACAGAAATATATGGGGTTGGAAAGGACCTCTGGAGATCACCCAGTCCCACCCCCTGCCAGAGCAGGTCCACCAGAGCAGGTCCCACAGGAACGTGTCCAGGTGGGTTTGAATGTCTCCAGAGAAGGAGACTCCACCACCTCCCTGGGCAGCCTCTGCCAGGGCTCTGACACCCTTACAGCAAAGAAGATCCTCCTCATCTTTAGGTGGAACTTCTTTGTGCCCATTCCTTCTTGTCCTGTCCCTGGGCTCCACTGAAAAAAGACTGGCCCCATCCCCCTGACACCCACCCTTTAAGTATTTATAGGTGTTGATCAGAACCTTGAGCCAGGACCTTGTGTACTGCCAAGACCAGTGTCACCAGTCCAACCTCTCCCGCACAGCAGCTCGTCATCTTGCAAGAAGGAAGCGTGGCATTCTCTTGCACTCTTGATGCTTCTCTGCCACTGTCTCTCTTCTTTCCTTGGATTTTACCTCCCATGTGCAGCTGGGGGGTCTCAGCACCGCCACTCCCCTCCATCTAGACACCTCTATTGTATAGGAAGCTCGTGATGTGGAAAGCTTTGCCACGCTGGGTAGGTGGTGGTGGAAGATGGATGTTTCCACAGGGCAATTCGGTCTTTTCTCCAGCAGGTCGGGTGGGTGGGATGGGTTTGGGCCTCTCTGTCCAGTGTTGCCACCCTTTCCCATGCCAGACTCTGGGTGGTGGATTCAGGACTGGCTCCAGTATTTGAGTCATCCTGCTTGCCCAGTCTAAAAATGGAAACTTCTCCTTTTATCCACCACTAAAAAAACCTACCCATAAGTAAAAAGGCCACTATTACTGCTGGATTGGTTGTGAGCAAGGGCATCCTGCAGAGATCTTAATAATACAGGCAATTATGAAATTAATACCACTCTGGCAAATCTGCAGGGCAGCTCTCCCCTCCACAGGCAATGCTGTGGACAATTAGTTTGTGCAGGAGGGTAGCTGGGAGCACGTGCGTGTGTGAGGCTGCATACTCTTTACTTATTTGAAACCTTATTTTCATTGTCTTTGTGTGCGTGTGCCACACCTGCGTGAATATGAACACGTCCCTTGAACTGCAGGATCTTAAAACGCTGCACCTTCCTCTGTGCCTCAAGTGCTGCTTTTTTGCAAATCTTTCCCATTTGGTAATGTCGTGGGCAATGATGGGCTGGTGTAATTGCTGTTCCTGCAAAATCCAGCTCCTTTTTATGGGTTCCTCTGGCACTTCCCTCCTGCTGCCGTTACTGTGGGTAGGCTGCTGGCTTCCTACCCCCACCATTAGTGTTTCCAGACAAAACATCTCTGTGATTCATTGGGTGCTGATAGAAGTGAAAACATAATGATTACTTAGAGGAAATGTAAATTTACATTTGCTAACGGCTTTAATTCGTGGCTCTGAAATACTTATCTCCTTTCCTCACGGGTCCTTGTTCCGAGCTAACGCGTGGTACGATTCTCCTGTGCCACCCCGAGACCCGGAGTAAAGGCACACACTCCTCCTGCCTGTGGTTCTGGTGGCAGCCCCAGAGAAAAGGGGTGTTTGTTGTTCCTCCTCTCCTTCCCCATAATCTTTATACTTTGCTTCTTTAATGAAGAATTTAATCTGGAGAGTTGGGCAGAGTGGAACCTGATGGGATTCAACAAGGGCAAGTGCAGGGTGCTGCACCTGGGGAGGAATAACCCCCTGCACCAGGACAGGTTGGGGGTGACCTGCTGGAGAGCAGCTCTGAGGAGAAAGACCTGGGAGTCCTGGTGCACACCAGGATGCCCATGAGCCAGCAATGGGCCCTTGTGGCCAAGAAGGCCAGTGGCATCCTGGGGGGCAT
>BJBW01005032.1:72065-84130 GCA_004320125.1 Scolopax mira
GGGGAGGCCCCATCTGGAGCACTGGGACCAGTTCTGGGCTCCCCAGTTCCAGAAGGACAGGGAACTGCTGGAGAGGAGACAGCAGAGGCTACAAAGATGATGAGGGGCCTGGAGCATCTCTCTTGTGAGGAGAGGCTAAGGGACTTGAGTCTTTTTAGTCTGGAGAAGAGAAGACTGAGGGGGGATCTGATCAACACCTATAAATACTTAAAGGGTGGGTGTCAGGAGGATGGGGCCAGTCTTTTTTCAGTGGAGCCCAGGGACAGGACAAGGAGTAACAAAGAGGGCACAAACTCAAACATAAGAAGTTCCACCTAAAGATGAGGAGGAACTTCTTTGCTGTGAGGGTGGCAGAGCCCTGGCAGAGGCTGCCCAGGGAGGTGGTGGAGTCTCCTTCTCTGGAGACATTCAAACCCCCCTGGACACGTCCCTGTGTGGGACCTGCTCTGGGTGGACCTGCTCTGGCAGGGGGTTGGACTGGATGATCTCTAGGGGTCCCTTCCATCCCTATAGCGTTCTGTGATTCTGTGATCTAGATTTTGCTGTACTTTGAATTTTGGATGAGATGTGTCTGGAAGTATAGTTTAGCCCCTCAGGAGCCATTTGGATTGGTCTCCCTCAGGGCAGCAGGCCAGGGGCTTACTCTGCAGGTTGGGACACCTTCCATGGTTCATTCCTCTATACAGATCAAGGGACTCATCCTGTTTAAATGACTCATTATGCACATTTTGGGTCATGGACCATAAACCTTAAGAACTCTTAAGTCGACAGTGTAGAATTTGCTCCCTAGCGACATCCTGGATCTATGGATTGTTAATGTTTGTTGGAGTCTCAGAGTGGTTTTGGTTGGTGTAAAACTTAGTTTGATTTTCATAGAATGGTTTGGTTTGGAAAGGACCTTAAAGCCCACCCAATGCCACCCACCTGTGGTGGGACACCTCCCACCAGACCAGGTTTCTCCAAGCCCCTTCCAACCTGGCCTTGAATCCCTCCCCCCTTAACGAACATCCCTGTTCGTTAAGAATCAGGATGAGTCACTATATTAAATGTTTTGCCTCTCTCTGAGCAATCTCCAAGCAGATGTCCTCCTCCAACAAATAAGGCATCAGGGGTATTTTTCTTAGAGGAATATTTTGCCATATTAGCAAATCAAATTCTCAGTAGTCCACTCTTGATGGGAATTAACCTCACCTCGTTGTGACCAAAGCACTGTCAGTGCCCAGTGTGGCATAATTGAGTTTGACTTTTCCTAGAGATGTGGGCACGATGGATCGGCAAGGAGACCCTCTGATGAAGGTTAAAATCCATTGGCAGCTTTGGAGCTGCATGGAGGGGGTTTCTGAGAGCAGAGCAGGACATGGGAGGCTCACAGCCTTCCATCATGGCCTGCAACTTTGCTGTCAACTCATCCTGAGTGGAGATGCTTTGTGAGTGTCACAGGGCAAGGGAGGAGCGTGGGAGCCTGCCCGCGGTGGAGCGTCAGGTCACCCGTGGGAGCGGTGGTGGCGAAAGGGATGGGATCTGGGAGCTATGCACAGGGTCCTCTGGGCAGATGAGCTGTGCGAGAGAAACAGTTCCCATCTCAAAAGGAGGAGAAAAAAAAAAAAAAGCCAATATGTAGCTAGTCTTTCATAAGAGGATTGTTATGTAGTGATTTGTGGGGACGCTGATCATCCTTGTGCTGTTCGCTGGTTCTGGTGATTGTGCATTGTTTGTGGTGCCAAAGCACCAACCCTGTGATTATTTTTCTTTTTTCAGCAGCTCAGTCCTTAATTCTTTACAGCAGATGCATATCTCTGCTGCAGGGCGTTAGCTCGTTTTATTTGCTTTTCTGCTGAAGATGGTACATAACTGGTCTGTCCCTTTGCCCCTGCTCCTTCAGATGGATCTTCCCTTCCAAAATCTAGCTCTGGGCAATCCTGCCACAGCAGGGGAGTTGGACTAGATGATCTCTACGGTCCCTTCCAACTCTAAAAAAAAAAAAAAATTCAGTGAAAATGTCCATCTTCACCTAGAGCAGAACTTGGTTATGCACTGCCCTCTTGCTGTTAAAGTCCATAAACTGGGGGCAAGAAATAAATTCCCACAGAGTAGGAAATGTTCCCAAATTTCCCTTCCTCCCCCATCTCCACCCAATGAGATGGAGACAATTGTGTAAA
Organism: Scolopax mira; assembly: GCA_004320125.1. NCBI lineage: Eukaryota > Metazoa > Chordata > Aves > Charadriiformes > Scolopacidae > Scolopax > Scolopax mira. The sequence goes on from BJBW01005032.1 coordinate 74,225, forward strand.
ATTGACCCCCATTCATCACACAAGTCTCCACACTGTCCAGCCAGGCTTGCCGTCCGGGTGAGCTTCACCTGGGTAGAAACCAGTGAGCTTGGTGGCTTAAAGGGTAACCTTAGTTTTGCTGGGAGAATGGGGCTGCCCCAGTACATTCCTTGGAAATTATAGCTCCGCTTCCTCAGCCAGGGGACAAAGCTGTGTTTTCCTGGGTTAGTTTTCCCCTGGGCACAGTAGGAGAGGGAGGTTGGGATGTTCTCAGGGCTGCAGTCCTCCTCCTGCAAAGGCTGTAGGCTTCTCCCTCTCTGTAGCCTATGAAACCTTCCTTGCTACAGCCTCATTTCTCAGCAGAAATGGGAAAAGGTCACTTAGTCCCTCACCCTACTGATCCATACGCTAATGGATGTAATGGTGAGCGGAGGTTTAGCTTTCAGCTCCTTACCTCATAGCTCCATCAAGCCAGGCTCATGTTTCCAGGCTGAGGGCACAGCATCTGCCAGCGCCTGACCTCCAGCCCTCCCTGGCCTCAGCCAGCCATTAAACAGCGCGGCAGCCCCTGTCCTCTGCCAGGCATCGATACTCCTCGGCCTTGGACCATGCAGGCGTTTGGACCTAAAGGGGGCTCAGATGCCAGAGCTAAAGCCAGCCCTGGCTGTGGTCCTCATGGGGGTGGCCCTCAGGCAATGAGGCTCCCGAGCACCATGGCCTCTCCCTTCGCTGGGCTCTGGCTTTACTCAGTGCTGTCATCCCCTGGGGTTTCACACCTCCTCACTTTGACTTCAGCTTATTTTTATTTTTTTTTTCTGCTGTACTGGGATCCTCAGCTTTACTTGATTTTGTAAGTTCATTGCATTTTCTATTTGTTTAATTATTAATGAACTTGGATGCTCTGAATGGGAAGAAGAATGGAGCCTTACCAGGTTTCCTTTCACCTGTGCTGTCGGGTGCTTTTGGTGCTTCCTGTTCCCATTTTAGGCCACTCAGAAACAATTTTCTGTAAAACATTGACATCTAGTGGCTTTTCTGCTGAAGGAAATGATAGGGAACAAAAGATTGACTGCTGGGTGACCAGTCATGGTGCCGCTTGGGAATGTCCCTTCTCCTCCTTAGGCAGAACAGAGAACACGGTGATCTCACCTTGGGGGCTCCAAGGCACATGCTCCTTGGTGTCCTTGTCCTGAAGGAGTGGTCTTTCCTGCCAGGGTGGTTTGCTTATTGGCCTACTTTAATTCCATTTACTCAAGCAGATCACTGGTCTCCTGACAGTGCAGCTCCAGCATCATTGCTGAGGTCATGATCATACTACAGGGGGTGTGAAGAGCTTGATGTGTATGGCTCAGGCTGGTGAAGGTGGAAAACATAAGTGTTTGATGGTGAATATTAACGTGTGGCACAGATTGATCTCTTCATGGTGTACGTAAGGTTGAGCTTGCAGCTTTTCCAGCTGGCTGCCTGATGGGGCTCCCTGCAGCAGCGTGTCCCCCACATGTGCCACCCTCCTGTTGCTCCAAACCAAAGCCAGTACCTCCCTTGGCAATGTTTTCTCTTAGAAAATGCTGTCATGCACCCTTCAGTTTCCCGTTACTCGCTTATTTCTCCTCTCCTGTCATTGCAGTCCTGTCTCCAGTGAAGGCAGGAGGATAAAAGGGGATATGCTTTTATTTGCATGGGCGTTTCCCAGATCCTCATTTCAGTGGAAGTGGGTCGGGGCTTCTGGGCACATCCCATTTATCTGGCCTGTGAAAGGAAACATCTTGTAGGACGCGTCTTGTAGGAAGTGTCCTTCTTACCAGCCTAGTGCTGCTCTGGGGCTCGTGTGGCTGGGACCCGCGGCTGCTCACCAGGAGAGGCAGCAGGAGCAGGTTTTTGCAGACTCTGTAAACTTGTTGGTCCAACTCTGTCATGAAAGGAAAATAAAATTAAAAAAAAAGCCATAGCTCCCTGTGCCCTCCTTGAGTTGAGGCTTCCATCATGAAAGGTATTTTGATTATTCTCCCAAGGTCCAGGGAGAACACCAGTTGGAGCAGCCGGCAGGAGCTCATAGCCATGTGGGCAACTACATGGAGGGAAATGTGGGGTTCCCTTCCACCTCTGTAGGGGTGAAACTCGTTAAGCAGAGCCAGGGGAGGGCAGGTAGATTTAACCCTCCCAGCTCCCCGCGAGGACCTGGTTGGGCCGCCCTTCACCCCGGCGAGGTGAGGGCACGGAGAAGCCCTCTGCAGTAGGGCTGCTGAAAGCCTCTTAGAGTGCATCTCCAAGGTTCTTCTGATTTTGCAGGTGAACGCGCTGTGTGCGGGAGCCAGACGGGACTAAACGCTCTGCCTTCCTCTCCCCTTGGCAGGAATTTCTACTACATCACCATCCTGCGTGACCCCGTCTCCCGCTACCTGAGCGAATGGCGCCACGTCCAGCGAGGAGCCACCTGGAAGGCCTCCCTGCACGTCTGCGACGGCCGGTCCCCGACCACCGAGGAGCTCCCCAGCTGCTACACGGGGGACGACTGGTCGGGCTGTTCCCTGCAGGAGTTCATGGATTGCCCCTACAACCTTGCCAACAACCGCCAGGTCCGCATGCTGTCCGACCTCAGCCTGGTGGGATGCTACAACCTGTCGGTCATGCCCGAGGAGCAGAGAAATAAGGTTCTGCTCGACAGTGCCAAGGAGAACCTCAAGCGCATGGCCTTCTTCGGCCTGACTGAGTTCCAGCGCAAGACTCAGTATCTCTTTGAGAAGACTTTCAGCATGAACTTCATCTCGCCCTTCACGCAGTACAATAGCACGAGGGCCTCCAGCGTGGAGATAGACGAGCAGACTCAGCAGCGCATCGAGGCCCTCAATTTTTTAGACGTGGAGCTGTACGATTATGCAAAGGACCTGTTTCTGCAGCGGTACCAGTTCATGCGGCAGAAGGAGCACCAGGAAGCGCGGCGGAAGCGCCAGGAGCAGCGCAAGATCCTGAGGGCAAAGCAAGCCCACCTGAGAGAGCGGGGGGAGAACGCCTCCAGCACTGACTACCTGGGGAACGTGGAGCGGTGGCGGCGGTAGTTGGGGTGGGGGGACACTCCCAAAAGCCACATGGACCCCAGCCCGACCCGCGAACCCGAGGCGCCGGGGCAGTCCAGGCAAATCACACTTCTCCGGGGTTTGAAGAAAAAAAGAGGTGGAAAAGTTGCCTTTGCAGTTGCCTTTGCAGTAAACGTTGTACTGTACGCGGAACGCTTCATCTTGGGGTGTAATTAAATTGTCCTTTTTAGGTTTGTTGGATTATTTATGAAATACAGGGGCCGAGTAGGCTCATCGGAAGTGGTTGCTTGGATGTTTATTTAAAAGAAAAGGGGAAAAAAAAAAAAAAGAAAAGAAAAATTACCCTTAAATTAGTTATGAGTACAAAATGGGATGCCGGAAAATGTTTATGATGCTCGACTGAAATCTATCTGGGAAGCAAACTCATTTCCTAATAATGAGCATTTAGCATACTCTCACAATACAGTATATGAGCAAAACCTTTTCCCTTTGATTTTATCTTAATTTTATTTTAATAACGTGTTTTCAAGGGCACCGACTGCTTATGATATTTACCAAGTTAATGAGTGGATGATGAAGGGAACGATAAAGGTCTAGAAAAAAACCTGACTAGTTTTATGTATAATATTGGCTTTTAAAAGGAATAGAAGTAATTTCTCTAGTTATATAAATATTTAAAATTTTAAACTTTTTCTACCTACTGCTGTTTAGAGTTTTAAGCTTGGTCTATCTCATATTTAAAAAAAAAAAAAAGACAAAAAAAAAAAAGACATACATACTTTTCTGAACTCAATGCCAACCTTAAAGACACTGTTTCCAGAATTTTTCAGGGCAGTATGATTTTAACTCTGGAAAACTTACAGCACATCTTCATGTTTCATAAAGCCTCTTCCCAATTACAATCTTGTGACAGTGTCTAATTTTAAGTCTTTCTTGCCCATTAGAATACACGATGCTGAATTTATCACTCCTTAATAATTGGTGGTATAAACTAGATGAAATTATATTGCAGATGTTTGTGTAGTGGCTTTAAAAAGTCGTAAAACTCTCTAATCCCAGCGATATTATGAAGATAATTGCTCAATGGAAGAAGTGGATTTACACTTGAATTAGGATTTACTTCCAGTAAATCTTTGCTACACCAGGTAAGAGCAGGGCGCTTTTTTTTTTTCCTTTTTTCTTTTCTTTCCTATGCTTTTGAGCCCTTTTGGCAGTGACAGAGGAGCGATGGCTACACGTGAGGGAAGCCAGTTTTGCCATAGCCATAGCTGGAGAGGACGGGCTGGTTGCCCGGTGGGATCCCAAGCTGGACCGGGCTCACCCGCCGCCCTTCGGCCTCGCAGAGACGGGCAGGGAGAGGAGACGGGGCGGGGGGTGTCAGGGGCTCCTATAAATCTCTATGCAAAAAAAAAAAAAAAAAAGTAACAAAAAAAAATTACAAAACCTCTGTAAGGCTTGGGCTATACGTTCAGCAATGTTGTATGCAGCCTGCAACGCTCCCAAGCTTCGCACTAAATAGCGATCTCGGTGTGGGTGCGCGGTGCTGGAAGCACCCAAAAAGGGCATTTTTTGTCCCAATGTACACCATGCTTACAAGGCTCACTTGCACTATTGCCTTTCACCTGTAATACACCAAGAGGGCGGGGGTGGAGGGGGGTATAAAATGAGACAGAAGGCTTTAAAAACATCTTTGGGCTCCACGCCTCGGTTATCGGAAGGTTGTGTTGCCCCCCGGGGGGCAGCAGTTCTGCCGGGGGCAGCCGGAGAGCACCGCGCCAGCGAGCCAATGCCCGGCGTTAGCAGCTTGGACAAGAGAAGAACTTCATGGACAGCAAATGTTTTTTGTTTTTTTTTGTTTTTTTTTTAAATGAGAACTGCAGTTGCCAACACGATGCCTGGGTTGTATTTTGGTTTTTATGGGGGAAAAATAATTCGCTCTTAAAACTGAAAGGCACTGCTGTAACCAGGACTGAACCGTGGGCGAGCTGGAGGGCCTGTTGCAGAAGGTGCATTTTGTTTTTATGCTGTGGTGTGCATGGTTTACAGAGACTAGTTGCATTTTCTTTGTGTATACTGTTTATTGTATATAGGGGATGTACGGATATAAGGATACCATTTTGTCATAACCATATCAAATTCTACTGATTTCCACTGTAGGCGCTGTCTTATTGTGTAGATTTACAGGCCGATCCACTGACTTTGATTGTGTAATTTAACAATAGAACTGATAAATAAAATTTAACTACAGTCTTCTGATTTTCATGTGGTTATTTCTTTATCTGACGAGGCGCTGGGAAGCGCACGGTTCAGAATGAATTTTGACAGGAATGAAATTCACAAGTCTGTGAATTTCAAACCGTGGCTTTTCTGAAGTGTATTTAAACTGGAGCTTGTGAGGGCAAAGCCACTTTGGACTTTCTCTGGTTTGGGAGCTACTGCAGAGATTTTGGCTGCTTTTCTGAGCAGTCCTCAGCAAAACAAGCTGTGCTTTCTGGTGGTTTTACATGGGATTGGCAATGGTCTGCAGCATTAAGGGGTTCTCTCTCTCTCTGTACATATATGTGTGTGTAGGATTTTTTTTTTTTTTTCCCCCTGTGTCTGATACTCTCCCTTTTTGCTCCAGCTGGATCTGGAGGATGCTGCTGACTTCCAGTGTGACCTGCTGTAACCCTTCCTGGGACATTTTAAAAACACAGAGGAGCTAAACGAGACTTCAGTGCAAAAGCAGGTGAGAATGAATTGGGCGTAACGTGCCAGCTCAACTCAAAAAGATGCTTTTTTACAATTTGGATGGAGGCTTTTTTTCCTCCACTGGTGGCTATAGAAGACCAGCTGGCTTCCCAAGGTCACAGCAGGGTGGTAGACCCAGAGGTGTCTGTAGGAGACCTTGCCTTGACCTAGTGGGATTCCCCTGTGAGGACAGAGATCCCTTCCTCTTGTGAGTATCTGCAGGGGCATCTTATCTTCGTGGGGCTTTTTGAGCCGTGGGGAGTGGGGAATGGAAGGATCTGCCAGCAAATCTGCATTTGGGTGACATGGTTTGTATACAGGCTTGTGAGTGCATTGGAGAAGCTCCTGCTGGAGCTGCTGATGGGATAGAGGCCGTGCAAGGTGCTTCCCTGCGACTCAAAAAGCAGCCATCAGTGAGGTCTGGCATAAAAGCAATTGGGGTTGCCTTTTGAGGGGAGCACTTTGACAGCTGAGGAGACTTACTGCAGGGGAGGAGGGCTGGGGGGCTGTGTGGACAGACAAACTTCACAAGCTGAGGAGCTACAGCAGTGATTCAGGTAGCCCTCCAACCCTCCCTCTGGTAAGCTTTGCAAAGCCTCAGCACATGTTAGGAAAACCTCTTCTGAGCATCAAGACGCCGCTGAAGATTCCACCAGGTAGAGGTGTCAGCCCCGGGCACTTGGTGTGGAGCCGGGGGGTGCTTTGGGGCTGGAGGTGTCTGGCAGTAACAGGGAATGTTAAAAGAGATCTGAAAAAGATTGGACAGTTGATAGCTGTGAAACGTGCGTGGCCTTGCAAAGTGCCATGTTTGGGGCTAATATTTTGGGACTAAAAGTTACCCGAAGGGTACCTGGCACGTAAGGGTTGTTGGGAGTGAACTGCTGAGTTTTGTCGATGAACTTTGCAACCTCTTTATATAAAATATATATTTTAGAGTGCTGTAATACATCTTTGCTTCCAATTCTGTCATTTTTGAGTAAAAATGAGCTAATGGGCTTTTTTGTGTAATTTTTAAAATTCACACATTATCTAAAATGATGAGAGCCATGAATAAGACCTGGCAGATGCCAGTGCAATTGCTGTTTCAGCTCATGAAATCACTGAGGAAAAGAAAAGAAAAACTGATACATCTCCTCTCTTAAATTTCATCCAGAAATATCAGATAATTGACGGAACCTCTCAAAGCCTCCAAAACGTGGGCTGCCAGGCCAGCCTGCACAGTCCTGGGGAGGCACAGCCAGCAGCTCTGGTGGAGAAGTCATCTTCGTGGAGACATCTTCTGCAGGAGAAATATTTTCCGAAGAGGTGATGGATGTAAATCTTTGGCTTACTAAAGCATTTGTGAGGGCCTGGGGACAGCTTGGTTTTGTGCACGGAAGGAGAAAAGTGGAGGGTCCTTCCCACCGTGTGCAGGAGCGGGAATAGGTAACGGAGCTGGTGAGGGGTCTGGAGCACAAGTCTGGTGAGGAGAGGCTGAGGGAGCTGGGGGTGTTCAGTCTGGAGAAAAGGAGGCTGAGGGGAGACCTTCTCGTTCTCTCCAACCCCCTGAAAGGAGGGGGTAGCCGGGGGGGGGGGGGGGTCGGTCTCTTCTCCCAAGGAACAGACCATGGGACAAGAGGGAACAGCCCTTCCAACCCAGATAATTCTATGGTTCTATGATACTGGGACCAGGGGATTTGGGATCTCCTGCCTCCAAGGTGAATAGAGCAATAACGAACCAACTTGTGATCCCAGGGAAGGTGGGATCTGGGCTCTGGAGGCACCCTCTGTCCTTCCCGCTGCCAGCAGGGGCTCCTGCGCGGCGGGAGGCAGAGCCTCGCCAAGCCTTCCTGGGCAAACAGCACGGCATCTGAACTCTTCCCGATGAAATTCAATTCTGGATTTCCTAAAGCAATCTCCCTTGTTCCACCAGCCTCATCAGGGAAGAGTGTAATTGCATTTAATCCATTTCTTGAATTCAGAGCCGACTGCCCTGCCATCGTGCCGATATTGCTGCTCTGCTGTCTCTAGAGATGAAGTGACGAGTTTAGACCTCAAATCGAATTTGGCTCTTAAGCTTCCAGAGAATCTATCAGCTAAATTACCCCTTGTCTCTACCCAGAAGCTTTGTCATGCAGTTTAGCTCTGCGAGGAGGCATTAGGCCAGACAAGTGAGGTTATCCACGCTTTTTTGTTTTGGGAGCAACGAAATGCTGAAACAATATATATGCAGAGCAATCAAAATATTTATAGTGAGGGCTGAGTGTTCATTTTGAGGACACATGCTGCCTTTTGGAGTTCTCACCTGCCTGAATTTGTACCTCCCCTCATATGACTGCAAATAACATTTCACAAGCAGTTGTTGACATAAACCTCTACATAAACTATAAAAACTATATAAACAATAGATGTTTATGTCAGTTATATGTATTTCCTGCTGGGCATTCGTGGACAGAGGGCTGCAAACAACTTCCCAGCACAACATTCATCTGAGCCCTCATTCTCCTAATGAGGTCTCAGCTTCTGGCACAAGACTCATTTTGCCAGTGAATAGTAAATTTTCTGGTAAGTAAAAGGTTGGGAATAATGTGAACTATAGTTAAAAGGGATGTGTTCAAGGGATATTTAGGCCATATGGAAGGTGAGATTTCAAAACAGCTCCTTTTAGTTTAGAAGTTTTGAAGTTCTCAACTCTATAATGTGTGTTATTGTTCCTCTTTGAAATGGCATTTTCCTTTAACTACTGTCTTTAAATTGTACAAGCAGTATGTAATGAGTTCAGATGACCCACAAGTTGAATTCAACTTCTGATTTTAAGTCAATAGTTTAACCCAACCTGGGATGGAAATGTTGGGACCTTTTCCTTTAAATAGGCCATACAAATATACACTGTTCGGTTTTTTGGGTGGGCTGCAGCTGGGTGAGAGCCCTGGTGTGATTTCCTGGGGAAGGAAGGATACTCCAGCTTTTCCAGGGAGGTCTCTGCTCCTGTCCCCAGAGCTGCCTCCCTGCGGCTGTGAGGGGACACGGGGCCTCGAGGGGTCTCTCTCCTCCTTTGCAATCAGTGCTCGGGACTGCAGCAGCTCTGCAGTGTTATTCATATTAGAAGAAGCACACAAAAAGTATTATTTTGTGCGATATAAGCAGGTGGACAGAGGGGTTACACCACGCGGGAGATGTGTGCTCCGTAGGGGGAAACTGGAAATTCCCCCTCCGGGCATGGCAAGCTGGGAAGCGTATTAATAGACATCATTACATTAGAATAATTGCTGTGGAATCAGCAAGCGCATACATAATCTTTAAGGCCTGGGAAATCTCACACAGTTTCAAAATAATTAAAAGTGGGATTAATCTAGATGCCAGACAACGCCTGCCTAATTACCAATGAATGAAGCTGTCGGAATGGCTGCAGCACCCTCTGCAGCCTCTGCTGCTCCAGCACTTTGAAGTCAATTCCCTCTGAAGGCCTGACAGGGCAGGCTGGGTGAGCTGACCCCAGGACAGACCCACAGCAGGGATTGCGAGGTAAAGGGGTGAGGGATTACCTGGCTGGGTGAGAAACTGCAGCTGGCAAGGGTCCTGAGCAGCAGGACCCACGTGAAAAAGTGCCCCTGGGGAAGACAATCTGTCCCCAGGCTTTGAGCAGTGCTGTTTTGCAGATCCATATGGCACCTTTCCATTCCAGGGAGCCCACAGGCACCGGGCTCTTTCCCTCAGTAAGTTTGCGGATGACACCAAGTTGGGTGGGAGTGATGACCTGCTGGAGGGCAGAGAGGCTCTGCAGAGGGATCTGGACAGGCTGGATGGATGGGCTGAGACCAACACGATGAGGTTCAACAAAGCCAAGTGCCGGGTCTTGCCCTTGGGTCACACCAACCCCCTGCAGTGCTCCAGGCTGGGGCAGAGGGGCTGGAGCTGCCTGGGGAAAAGGACCTGGGGGCTGAACAGGAGCCAGCAGTGTGCCCAGGTGGACAAGGAGGCACCAGCATCCTGGCCTGGATCACGAACAGTGTGGTGAGTAGGACTCTGGAGGTGATGGTCCCCCCTGGTCCTGGGCACTGGTGAGGTCCCCCTCGAGAGCTGTGTCCAGTTTGGGGCCCCTCACCACAAAAAAAAAGACACTGAGCAGCTGGAGTGGGTCCAGGGAAGGGCAACAGAGCTGGTGAGGGGTCTGGAGCACAAG